>VDFB02302772.1:0-22596 GCA_007258455.2 Sequoia sempervirens | reverse complement strand
GATTTGATTTCCTTAGGAAGTTAATCGATTCCCTTAGCAAATTGGACACTTCAATTCAAACCAGCAAATAGTCAATATGTTACTGTTGTGGTTGCAAGTTGACGCCAAAGGGACAAACACATATGCTTCAAAATTATAAAGAAACGTCCATGATCTTCCTGCAATATTCTTTACAGTAATAAACAGGGACAAAATAAATGCCTCAAATCTGCAAGAATTTGTGGTTCCACTCGCCTCAACGGTGGGGTTGATTCAATTGATTGATTCGACCTTTCCTATGGATTATTAGCACGTCGAGACAAATCAACCAAACAAAATACAATTCACTTTCATTCATCTTGCAAGCATGGAATTACCTCCCCTTAAAGTTCTAATACCATATAAGAATTAGGAGGTCACGGAGATAAAAAACAAGCACAATGAACAATCCAAATATGGCTTTAGATGAGCCAAATGTACAAATGAGGAAGCCTTGCATATATAGGCAAGGAAGAGGCAATCCACCTATCATGTGGATTGACAAGTGCCCCATGATGTGGCACAAATGAGTAGACAAGTGTCCTATAGGTGTCAACATATGGATCACTAGGAATGTGCAGATCAACAACCTATTTGACCAAGTCATCAACCTCGATGCAAAGTGTTGTGTGACCTTTGAGGTGAGATGAAAAGTCTGCCAACTTCAAAAGGAATGTACATGAGGTTTACCAAACAACATGGTAACCTCTAGAGGCCTAAAGGTTTGCACATTCAATTAGACAAGATGTTGTCTAACCTTAATAACCTATGTACACTCAAGCTATAGAGAATAGATAAATTATTCACTCTAACACTTTCTCCACCACAATGATGGGAGAGATACCTTTCCACCAAGTGGCTTGGCCATCACTTCTACACTTTGAAGAGTGAGTTTGAACATATCCATTATTGAACCATCTATGACACCAAAAGAGAAAACTCCTGCATTCTAGCAACTAGTTCCAACACCTATCTATAGATTTTAGAGCAATATCCATTGGAAGATCCTTGGTAATATCAATCGCCACCAAGACATGGGCATATTTGGTATGCAAGAAATTTTAGGAGCCCTCATCCAACCCCGAAACTTCCCCAAAAAATTACCTATAGCTTCAAAAGAAGATTCAAACCAAAATTGCAAAGGTAGAGTCGAGAGTCTTAACTAGATAGAACAAGCATTGAAATATTTAGTGACAAGATGGAAGGAAGGGTGCCACAATTTTAACATAATAAGATGCTACTCATGTAACTCCATTGATAGTCATAGAGAACTACACATGCCTATCTCGAATATTAGGGTGAGTGCATGTTCATGATGGGCCAAATAGTGGCGATGAAAAAAAATGTGATTTTAGTTAAGAAAAATCATGAAAAACATCTTTGAATTTTTACTTGGGTTCGGTAAAAAGTACAATTTTTATGGTAAAACCAAAGCAAGATGAATATCTATTATTAACGGATATCCAATTTTAAAAAAATGGATATCCACTTTTAAAATAGTGGATATCTGGTACAAACAAATATCCATTTCCTACACATAACAGATATCCATTATACATATCATATAATATAATATATTATATTATTATAATATATAAATTATAAATCAAGTAAATTATAATAAAACTATTTAATGTAATAATATAATTTATATATTATATAATGATAGAAAAGAGGCCCCATTTTCCTTGCTTAATTTGAAAATAATTAATGATAGATTGGACTTGACAATATCAATATATATAAACTTAACTTACACACTCCCTGACACTTTAATAATCAAAATAGGCCCTGTGGGACCCATTTTCCACTTTGGGTGAATGAATCGCATCCAGGTGGGACCCATTCACCTAGCTTGATGAATGAGTCCCATTTGGCCTATTTTCAAGGTTTTGACAAGGAAAAATTAGGTTTTAAGTTCAAAGTTTATGTATGTTGACCTTTGGGATCTAATACACGGGATCTTAGATGGGTTTCCTATATAAATGATATTTCAAACTATTATTTCATTAAGTCTATATGTTATCAAGTCAAGCATTCAGGAGTTAAGCATTCCAAGACTTCACAAGATCATCTAGAGAGCATTCAAAATCATTTTTAAGGCATTCAAGGGAAAAATTATTCATCGATTATTGCAGAAATTTAAGATCCATCATCATGTCAAGCATATCAAGCATCAAGCATGTTATTCAGCTAGTTTTGTGATGTAGCATTGAAGATTCAATATAAGGCATTGATCTACTCCTATTGTCAAGATCAAGATCTACATCCTTCACAACCATTTCATGTTGAGTTGCAGATTTACAAGACATCATTTGCAAGGTATCATTCAAGGTATTATTGTCCATGTTCTTTGTTTCATGTTTCATGTCTTAATTCCATTGTCTCATCATTTGGTTTAATTACCTACAAGGGGTTTGACCAAGGAAAACCCCTATTCCCTAACAATCAACACTTTTTTTTCTCTCTCTCTCTCTCTTTGTGTAATTGAAAATCTAGATATTCTTTGAATACTTGAAGGATCATTGAATATTAGGTTACAAGCTTGGATAAAGTTGTTAGAGTTGTTTTCCCATTTACAAGGTCACAATCTTCACCAAAAAGTTAGCTACAGACCCAAAATTAGGGTTTCAAATCTAGAAACGAAAAGGAACATAAAGAGCCAACATTGAAGACCATATTCAAAATTTAAATCTCCAAAAAACCCTAACTAAACTCATTCACCACATTTGGTGAATGAGTTCTAGTTTAGGTCATTTTTTTTTATTTTTTTTCAGTTTCGAATACCCTTTTACCGGAAACCTATTCCTGTAGAGAACCCAAATATGGGACAAATTTGGCCAAAATGGTGAATGAGTCCCAATACGCTAAAATTTTAGGATTTGTAGAATTTTCAATCTTCATTCAAGCCTCCACAAGTTTCTAGGTGCACACTTCTGATTTTATAGCTTTTTGTTTTGATTTATATGCATTTCTAGGTCATTCATTTAAGTTTCATGCATCACTAGGTTTTATCATTAGATCTGGCATTTCATACATTTTTCCAAGACCTAACTTGGTGGTGAACCCCTCATTAATTTATAATCAGACCTTAGGATAGTCCTATTAGAAGATCTCTTTCTCCTTTTCCTACTTCAGGTTGATATCTCTAAGGTTTTGTCTTTGAATGTGGAGCATAGAAAGTTTGTTGCCCTAGGTCCTAAAACCCTTAGTGGGGACATAATTCTATCTTACATATTATAATAATAAATATATATTATAATCTATATATCATAATAATATATAATATAAATAACATGTAGTATATAATTTATGTATAATAATAATGTTACAATATCAATATAATGATAATATTTAATATTTAATATAATAATATTTTATTTCTATTTTATATGATATATTATATATGATATAATATGTTATATTATATAATATAACATATTACATAATAAGTTAAAGTCTCTCAAGAAGGTATGGGCAAATATAATGAAGGTGATAATACGATATGTGACTTTGGAAGGCAGGTTCACTGCAATCCTTGGCCATAATGTTACTCATTGCCATATCTAGATGGAATAATTGTGACATAGTCAACGACATTTATCACACTATTTATATAGTAATATATTAATCCATATCCAAATTGATCCCTACTAAATCTCTCAACTTGGTCATGGTCATTTCTACATAATTAAATATTTTATCATTTTATGTACAATAGGTGAAATCCCTTGCCCTACCACTCTTTACTATTTTTGAAGGAAACTACTTAGAACTCAAGAAAATTATAGTCAACATTTATTTTTAATGATGTGGTAGATAATTCTCATTACATGATTTTTTATTTTGTAAGTTTTCAAGGAAGTGTTCACTAAAAAGACAAATTGAAGAATAATTATTGCACGTTTATCTATATCCTTTGGGTCTCTAAAAAATATTTAATAGGTTTTCATAGTTATTTGTTTTCTTACTTTAACCCGCAGTCAATATTTTCCACGCCTAGTGGAGGTAAAATCTTGATGGTGAATCACGTTACCTATGCCATTTGGACCCACTTCAATTAGAGTTTTCTAAATGCAAAAATTAGCATACAAGTGGCATATTATTTTATGAATTCATCTCATTACATCACACATCTTAGTCCTCTTCATCATAGATTTTGTCTCAATCCCAAAATTTATTATTTTTCACCTAAGATTAGATCCATCAGTACAAACATGACCAAACTCACCTTTGCAATCATATATTTAATCCTTAATATTTTAAAATTTTAAAATTTAAATTATTGCATTTTTCACCACTTCACCAAATTTTATGAGTTGACTTAGTTTATGTAAAGTTCAACATTTGTGTCCTTTGTTGTTGTATTTAAGGACATTCACTCATTCATTTGAAGGTCATATATGACAACCTAAGGTATTCTTATTGATGACATCTAGAATTTAATTTACAAGAATAAGAAACAAAATCAGAGACTTATGGCATAATTCATTGGAAGTTATAATCCTAGGTTTATTGAATGCTCACTTATAATTTCTAAGCCTTCCACTTAAAATTATAAAGCTCCCAATCATGTAGAACTTGAGGCTCCCAATCTAAGAAATTATACAAAAGTGTTTGTAAAGACCAAATGTCTTTAATAAAAATATACACATTAGAAATAAAAATTAACATGTTCTAGTCTATAATATTCAAACAAATCATATTTGTTAGTAATAGATTTTAGATTTACATTCACATAATATGTTTTCTCTCTCATTTAAGTGGCACATAGTAGAAAATAATTAATTTGCAGAGCCTTAGGTCTTCATCATAATTGACTCTATAATTTTAGATCATTGAAAAATAAATTTATGATTCATTAAAACACTTATCCATTATCAAATTTAATATAAATATCAGATTTAATTCATTAAAAAAATATATAGTTAACTTTTAGATAATTATTTAGATGCTAATCCCACACATTTTTTAATTACTTATAATTTATTACTTTGTTTATTTAATTATGTCTAGATATCTTAAGTGGTTTATTTTCCATTACAATATAATAATGACCCCATTCTATTATTTAATATTGAACTCTGACTTATTGTTTACGGAAACAATTTTAATATAAATAGTAGACAACATAACTAAATATTTTTAAACATAACTCTTATACTATACTTAATGAAGAATCAGATCACTCAGAACATACAAAATAATTAACAATGTATCTACTTACAAAGTGAGCGAACAACAAAGTTGTAATCAAAATCTATGTAACCAACTAGCTAAAACTTATGTGTGGGAGAATAATGAATGCCAAAAGTGTGTGTACCACTCACATACCTTAAGATTCTTTTAGTGGCACACTAATGAGATTCATATGGATCCTCCATGAATTGAGGGATGATGCTCACAATATACATAATATTAGGTCTCATTCTAGTGAGGTACATAAGGCTCCCAAATAAACTTTTGTATAAAGTAGCATCCACTTTGGAACTTGCATGATCTTCCCTGGTTAACTTTTCACCAAGGGCTATAGGAGTGGCAATTGCAGTGTGTGACATCATTCTAAACTGCTTCAATAAATCAATCACATACTTGGTTTGAGAATTTGATATACCTTCAAATTTTTGTTGCACCTCCACTCCAAGAAGATAATGCATGAGCCCCATATCTAACATCTCAAATTCTTATTTCATTTCTTCTTGAAATTTCTTCATGAGAGATGGGCTATTACCAGTATAAATGAGATAATCAACATAAAGGAAAATAATGAGAATATTATTACCAATATGTTAGATATATAGGGTTGGCTCGAAGGGACTTTGAATGAATCCCTTTTTCAAGAAATAACAGTCAATCCTTGCATATCAGGAACGAGGTGCTCGCTTCAACCCATAGGGAGATCTTTTTTACTTGTAAACCAAATATTATTTTCCTAGAATTTCATAACCAATAGACTATTCCACATAGACTTCCTCATCAATATAACCATTTAGGAAGGTTGATTTTACTTCCATCTGATAGACTAGCCACTTGTGTTGTGCAACAGTAGTAGATATAATCCTTATTGTATCAAATCTTGCAACTAGAGTGAAAGTCTCTAAATAATCTACTCTAGGCATTTGTACAAATCCCTTGGCAACTAATCTTTCCCTATGTCTATTCATAGAACCATCAACATGATATTTGGCCTTATAAATCCATTTGACACCAATCACCTATTTATCTTAAGGAAGTTGCACTAATCCCCATCTATTGATTTTATCAATTGAATGCATTTCTTCATTCATAGCATCAATCCATACTTTTTCCTTCATGGATTCTCGATACACAAAAGTTTCAACTTGAATGGTACTAAACAAAGAAAAATTGGAAACTCGAGTTACATTAGAACTCCATTGATTAATTTCATTTAAACTTCATAGCTTTCATGAAGAACTTGGACTTGATTATGGACTAGAACTATCAATTGAAGAGGAACTTGGAGAACTTCATGAACTTGGGCTTGAACTTCCACTTGAGTTTGTGGGGAGATGAGGAACATGACAATCTTCAAAACCCATGATTAGTGGTATAACTTGTTGATCTCCTTTTTGCCATTTACATACCCCCCCTTCATAAAACACCACATCTTGACTAATAAACCATTTCTTTGTGTCAAGGTTATAGAATTTATATCCTTTTGTGGAATCAGAATAGCCCCAAAAGATACAAAGTTGGGATTTTACATCCAACTTCTTTCACTTTTGAACTAGAACATGAACATATGTGAGGCAACCAAAACCATTAAAGTGAGCTACTAAGGACTTCTATCCACTCCAGGCTTCCTTTGGAGTGATATTCTAAAGCAATTTTGTTGGGCTTCAATTCAAAATATAAATTGTGGTTGCTACTACAACTCCCCAATAGCAATTAGGAAGGTTTTTGGATTGCAACATACTTCATGCCATCTCCATAACGGTACAGTTCTTCCCTTCTACAATACCATTTTTATGGGGAGTATAAGCTACCATGAGCTGTCTCTGGATACCATAAGTGTTACAAAAATAAGCAAACTCTTAAGAACTACATTCTCTCCCTCTATTTATTCTAGCTATTTTCAGAGAATACTTGCTTTGTTTTTCTACCATGGCCTTAAAGTGTTTGAAGCATTCAAATGCCTTAGGTTTATTCTTAATAAAATAAACCCATGTGTGGTGTGATAAATAATCAATAAATGTCAAAAAATGAATATTCTTACACAAAGATCCCTCTTACGTGTCACCACAAATGTCACTATGCACAAGCTCTAGAGGATATTTTTCCCTCCATTATTTGTTCACTAAAAATTGTCTCAATGTTGCTTTCCAAGTGCACACCTTGAAGAAACTACTTCTTTAGCCTGAATTGCAAGAAGTCATCTCACCACGTATTTCTTTTGAAGTAAACTTAATCCTTGAAAATTCAAAATACCCATACCGTTGGTGCCATAACTATGAGTCATATGTGGTTGCCTTGAGGGAATGCATCATATTGGACACCAATTTGAGAGGAAATAATTTATTCTCTATCATACACGCCTTTGCTACAAGATGATGGTTAGTTGATTTATCAAATACTTTACAGTATTTATCTTCAAACACAACATTATAATTTTTTGCTACAAGCTGCCAAATACTTAATAGATTATGTTTTAATGTGGGCACATGCAAAGTGTCATGAGTAAATGTAGTTTCTCCTTGCTTAGTTTTCATTCCAAGAGTACCTTTTCCCATTACATCAACCTCTTTACCATCACAAAATTTTACTTGAATCCTAATAGATTCATCTAATTTGACAAAGAGATTAGATTTACCCGTCATGTGATTTGAGTAGCTACTATCCAAGAACCAAACATCCTTTTGAGATTCTTTTTCCAAATTGAAAGTGAAGAATGTAGAGTTTTTTACATCTTCAAAAGACTCTTCAGTATAGTTGGCTCATGATTTATTCAAATTAGATTTTTTCTTTCTACATTCAGATTCATAGTGTCCATACCTTTCATAATATCGACAGTGGATGCTTCTACGATCCACATAACTTCTTCTTCTTCCTCTATTATTTCCTTTTCCTCTTCCTCTACCATGTCCTCTAGATGTAGAAGACTCCCCTTGAGATTTTTTTTATTGAGAAGGGGTTGTATATTTTTCTTCAATTCTTACTATTGATTGTAAGGCTTGAACTAGGCACTCTACATAGAATGATGCATACGCTCCTCATGAGATTGCAAAAAACCTATTGTAGTGTCAAAAATGTCACCATGAACATTTTCATATTTGATATGAAAATAATTAATGATAAATTGGAGCTAATGTCACCTTGATCTAGTTTTGTGAGATGTTTTACACTTCCACATTAGGTCTTGGGCCCTTTTTAAGCTAAATTAACTTAACACTACCTTAATTTATTGTTGTAAAGTGTATTTATTTATACCTTCACATTAAATTTAGGAGGCTTGTAAATCAAATGGACCTAATCTAGTGTTGTAATGTGTTTTACACATTCACATGGGATTTAGAGCCCTTGTAAGCTAAATAGACCCAATTTTTCTTTAATTTAATGTGGTAAAGTGTATTTATTTACACTTTCACATTGTATTTTGGGCTCCCTTATATTTATGACCTTTATATCATCATTAATAGGACCCTATGACCTTATATTATGCATCACAAGGCATATTTTGATCAAAAAAATGACAAAATAAACATATAAACTTAATTTACACACTCCCTAACATTCTGGCAAGCAAAATAGCTCTTATGGGACCCATTCACCACTTTGGGCGAATGACTCCCATTGGCCTATTTTCAAGGTTTGAGTGGAACAACTAGGTTTTAAGTTCAAATTTCTTCTATGTTGGCCTTTGGGATCAAATTAACAGTCATTTGAGTGGATTTCCTATATAAACAAGATTCCAAATCATTATTTCATCAAGCATTCATGTTATCAATTCAAGCACTCCAAGTCTTCACAAGGTCATCAAGATAGCTTTCAAGATCATTTCTAAGGCATTCAAGGGATGATTCTTCACCAATTGTTGCAGCGATTCAAGATCCATCATCATGTCAAGGGTAGCAAGCATCAAGCATTTTATTGAGCTAGTGTTGTGATGTAGTATTTAAGATCCAAGATCAAGCATTGTTCTACACCTATTATCAAGATCAAGATCTACATCCTCCATGGCCATTTCATGTTGAATTGCAAATTTACTAGAAATCATTTACAAGACATCATTCAAGGTATGATTGTTCATGTTTCATATCCCATGTTTCATGTTTCATGTCCTTGTTTCATTGTTTCATCATTTGGTTTAATTACCTAAAAGGGGTTTGACCAAGGCAAACCCCTATTCACTAACAATCAACAAGTTTTTCTCCTCTTTACATGTGTCACTGTAGATCTAGGTGTCTTGGAGCTTGAAATATCATTGAAGATTAGGTTACAAGCTTGTTGGAGTTGTCTCCCTATTTACAAGGTCATAATCTTCACTAAAAGGTCATCTATAGCCTCGAAGTCAGGATTTCAGATCCAAGAACCTAAAGAAGTGAATTGAGCAAACTGAGAGGTTTAAATCAGGACTTTGAAGTTCTAGAAAATCTAAACTAGACTCATTCACCACAAGAGGCGAATCAGTCCCACTATAGGTGTTTTTTAGAAATTCTTGCAGATTCAGATACCCTTTTGTCTATGCAAAAATCCAGAACTGGGACTGATTTGCCTAGAATGGCAAGTGAGTCCCACTAGGTCAAAAAGTTAGAATTTCTAGCATTTCAGAGCTCCTTCCAACTTTCTTCAAATTTTGAGGTACACATATTCTATTATGTAGCTTTCTATTTTGTTCTTCTTCCATTTCTAGTTCATTTAAATCAAGCTTGCATCATATTAGGGTTTCACATTTCATCTTGCATTTTATTATCTTTTCCAAGTCTAAACTTGGTGGTGAACCCCTCATTAGATCATATTCAACCCCTAGAAGAACCCTCTTGCAAGATGTCTTTCTCTTTTGCATTGATATCTCAAGGGCCAGTTCTTGAGTGAAAGTAAGTGAAAATTTCCCACTCTACAAATTTGAATGTGGTTGAGTTTTAAGATGATTCACAATACTTTGAGCCCAAGTAATAAAATATTGAATAGACTCAGCTTCTTTCATCCATAAATTTTTAAAATATCTTTGAAAGGTTTGAAGTCTTACCAATATTATTTTATCAAATCCTTGTTATGCAATTTGTACGCCCTCCCATTCATCCTTTGACTTTGTCATACCAGCTATACAGGAAAAAAATGGAATATCCAATGCATATTGGCTGGAAAATAGAGCTTGATTGTCCATCTTTTTGTCATCTTTCAACTGAGTTTTTTGATTTGCAGTTAAATCATTGAACACATTATGATCTACAGGTTCTATGTATCCTCCTTCTACTAATTCTTAGAGATCTTTGGATAATAGTAGGGTCTTCATCTTTATACTCGAATGGTCATAGTTGTGTCCAATAAACATCGAAAGCTGGAAAGGAAAATTGCCACCATTTTCCATTCTGATAATTCTTAGAGAAAACTGTTAACCTGCAGCTACCTAAAAAAAAAATATTTTCACAACCTACTCTGATACCGATTGGAGATTTTAGAACACGCCTCTTATAATATACTTAATGAAGAATCAAATCACTCAGAAAATACAAAACAATTAACAATGTATTTGCTCACAAAATAAGGGAACAACAAAGCTGGAAAATAATTCTCTGTTTATTCAACTGTATTGAAAACATTCTTGAAACTGCATACATATAGGAAAAAATAGTGAACTAAAGTAATATATAAAGAAAGCTTGAGAAAGCTTATTACGCATCATGCAACTACTCTTAGAAAACATCGACCATGCAGGGAAACCATGCATTGATCATGCTCAGAAAACTAAAAGAAACTTAAATTACCGCCTAAAGATACTGCACAAGCTGCAGTTTATTAACTGAAATAATAAAAGGAAACTAAAGAAAGTTGTTGCAAAGGAACTGGACATGCGGTGGAACTGGAGATGACTGTAGATATTGGTCATGCATTCTTCAATAACATGAAGGGAGATAAGTAGTTAGTGAAAATAAAATTTCTCTTCTTACATCGATATAAGCAGAAAACTTTTACGGTAATACGCGTTATTCGAGTAATTATTCAAATGCACGGTAAGTAGAGAACACCTACGATATACAATCACCATCGATTTGTTCCAATTGTTAAAAATAATTACTTATATTACGAAGAATATGTTGAAAAGTGATGCATGAGTCTCACTATCATGCAATTCACCTTAGCTTTAATGCACAATTCTGTATGTAGTTCTCATCATGAGGAGAAAAGTTAGGAAATAATTATATCTTGAAGATAATGATAGTGCTCTTAAATGAGTTTGTAGTCTACATATAATATGTATGATAAATTGCATGTGGAAGATGTAATGAAGAGCCTCAATAAAGAGAGGTCATTTGTAATGAATTTAATCATCAGAAAACTAATAAAGGCTGCTATATATTTGTGTTAAATAATTCTCTATTTATTTTTTTGTCTGGGCTTTAGAAACTACGGAATAAGCAACGATCACATGAGAGCTTAATTGTGGCTATGACCCAGTTTATTTTTCTGAGAACTAAACACTGTAATATTGGGAAATCAAAGGCGGTAAACACTGGGTAATCAAGTGTTTTTCATGGCGTTTACAAGCTTTCTGAAGTTGATATAAGACGATCCTCCTCTTCTCACAGCAGTCCTTGCCATATTCTTCAGCGTACTCATTTTTTCCCTTACCTCAACACCTTCTTTACTATCTAACAACCTCTCGACTGTCTCTTGGACCTCACGTTTCTCTATGATCCCTTCCTTGTTTGCATTGAAAGCCAGCCCGACCTTCCACTGATCTACAACAAAGGAACTGTCTATAAACTGGTCTGCAAAATAAGGCCAGCAGATCATTGGAACACCCATGACGATGCTTTCAAGAATTGAATTCCATCCGCAGTGCGTGACAAAGCAGGCTACAGAAGGATGGGATAAGACTGCCAGCTGTGGAGACCACGATACAAAGCAGCCAAGATGTTTGGTGCGTTCCATGAACCCGGAAGGAAGAACTGCAGGCTCTCCATTCAGTAGATCGCAGCGCAAAACCCAGAGAAATGGTCTCTGAGTGGCCTCCAACCCCAGAGCAATCTCCTCCAACTGTTTTTGGTTCAAAATAGCTATGCTTCCGAATGCCACATATATCACAGACTTTGTACGCTGTTCGTCCAGCCACGACAGGCACTCTGTTTCCTGAGGCCAGAAGCCTGCGCTCATTTCGCCCTTTGTCCTTTCAGGTTGGGGCTCAAGAAAGTGCGAAGGAATTAAGGGACCTATGGGATATACTTGGTCTTCTTTTGCAAAGGAATTGTGAATTGGAATTTCCAGTTCATACAAAGTATTGGTAAACACGAACAGCCCTTTTGCACTTTCAATACATCTATGAACCATCAGAAAAAGGAACTCCTGATCTTCGCTTCCTGGAAGTAGCCATGGGAACTTAGTAGAATAGATTGGGGGCGCTGAGGGAACGTATTCGACCATACGATGTTCTGTAGGTATACCTGCGACCACAAAATCGGAAGCAAAAAGTTTGAAGAGTATTCCTTTCAAAATATACTACAAATATAATACACGAAATCATTGGTTTCTTACCGTGAGAGGTTATTATTCCGGAAGAGATAAGACTTGGAGAATGATAGAAGGTAGAGTATGCAGCAGTAAGCGCTGTCCAAAAGACACCTCTTGATATATCCAACTGCTTGGTTGCCTCTAATACCCAATAGGCCGAAACCACGTCTACAATCAGGCAGGTAACGTCCAGTCCCTCCTCCTGGATTTCATCAATCAGTTTAGAAAGTAAAGGCCCACAGGTCTTCTCCATTGAACTCATCATCTTCGTAAACTGATTTCGGCTTTCATGGGGTTCTAGTCCATCAGAGATTGAGAGTAAGCGAATACCGATTTCTTGAGCCTCTCTGACCAATCCTGACCCTTTGTTGTTATTAGCTGCCACCATGCGTTTGTGCTGATAGTCTGTGTTAACAAACATAATAGCAAATCCCTCCTCGACTGCAAGCCTCTTGGCCAGCTGAAACATGGGATTTACGTGGCCTTGTGCAGGAAAAGGGACCATAACCGCGAAGGGCTTCTTGTTTAAACTACGACCCATTGGCAATCTCAAAAACACTAAATAGCAATTATAAATGACCAGGAAGAACAAGAACTAGAGCGAAGTATATGCCTGAACGTTGGGCTGATGTTGCTTTGTGAAGGCCCTCAGTAGAGTATAAAGCAAAAGCGTATATAGTATATTTGGGGACACAGTGAAGAGGGTATCTTCAGGGTTTGCTAAGCTATTAGGAAAATTCTAATCGCATTAGACAAATGGTTGCTCCATTCAAATGAGACAGAAAGAAATGGGCGTATTGGCAGAAACGTCTACCATTATTGCAGAATTGGGCATATTGTAATAGCGTAAGCTACCAAAAAAGTCGATGCATCTCAAGAATCCATAAAGTAAAATTCACCTCAGGTAAAGGTTCGCGTTACGTAGAAAGTAATTTTTCTACAATGATTTCCATTGAGGAACAGAAAACAATAAAACAAAACTTAATTACGCCGAAGGCGTCTGTTTATTTGAGATCCACGAGTTCTTTTTTTTTTTTTGAATTGTCCAAAAGCCCGTCTGTTAAACGAATCTCAGCCGTTCATATTTTTCGCTTTTTTTTCTGCTGTTCTACACCGGTTTTTACTGTTTTCCCCACCGCTATTGGTTTCCGCTCCTTCAACCTCTTCCTTGCTGGTATTGACCTTTCACTACAACAATTTGATGAGCTGCAGCCTAAAAATAAGATTTCCGCAAGTTATTAAAATGAAAATTATGACCAAGATCCTAATAACCAGCACATTTAGGTTTTAACATTATGACATCCTTAAAGTATATATTAGTGTAATGAATATATAATGTAAATTTTAAATAACAAAAAATAATTATAAATATATAGTTATACTATTTATGATTATTATATATTATATTCTTTAACAAAATTATTAAATATATATATTAAAAGAATTTATAATTATTAATTAAATTATATTCTTATTTAATTCAAAATATAATTAATATATTAATATTTTATATAATAGAGATTAAACTATATACAATATAATTATATTTATTATTATATAATAGTATATATAGGTTATATTATTATATATATTATATTCTATAATATAAATATTAAATTATTATAATTAATAGTTAATATATTTCTATATAGATCAAATTAAATTAATTTACAAAAATATCTCATAATTTAATTGATCTTTGAGAGATTAGGAAAAAAAAAAAGAGATAGAGGAGGAGACAATTCTATATAGAGAGATATAAATACTAACACTTGCACCTAAAGTAGGTTCAAGGATTATGCCGATAGAAAACTATATGTATATTAATATGTTAGAGAGTATGTGGAGAATATAATAGTTAATACATAAAATAAAATAAAAATATATAATAATACTATTATATAATAAAAATATAAAATACAATTAACAATTTAATAGTAGTAGTAGTAATAATAATAATAAGAAGTGCCACATAGTGGCTAGTACTTTCCTTTATAGTATTGTAATTATTGTTTTTTTAGATTTGATAAAAATTAAATGTAAGTTTTATAATGTGAATAAAAATATATAAGTTTTGTTAAATATAGTGTTTTAGTAAATTGTTAATTATAGTGTTTTAATATTATTAATTAGTTAGTCTTAGAATTTATTGTTAGGGTAAGGGTTAGGGTTAGGTTTATAGTTATGGATAGTGTTATGACCATTGGTTAGAGATAGGTCTAGGATTAGGATAATGGTTTAGAATTTATTGTTAGGGTTAGATTTTATTCATAGTAGACACAAGTGCAACTAAATCTCTTCATTCAAATTAATAATTGTTAAATATTAACCAACCAAAGATTATAGATGTCATGATTTTTCCAAAATCCATGAATGATAGAGTAAACACTTGTAGATTAAATTGTGTATGCTATTTTGAATCAATTTTTTGAACCACACTCAAAGATTCATTATAGGAAGAGGATAATGAATAATATGATTGTAGAAATGACCTTAAGAAGAGTTAAGTGGTGGGAGAGGGTAGGGAGAGAGGAGATTGGAAGATGAAGTAAAAGTGAAAAACAATGAATAAATAATTAGATAAGAGAATTCTATAACAAAATGATTGAAGAAAGGAAGATATAAATGAAAATATACTACGACTTAAAAAATAATAATTTAACCAAAGTAAAAAGAAAAAAAGATTAAATTATATATGAAATATAAATTGGAAAAATAAATAAATGATTCAATTAAAATAAAAAATAGATTATTAAAATACAAAAGATTATAATATATATTAATAGAACTATATAAAATCATAATAATTGATATAATATATTAATTTATATAATATATATTTAAGGAGAACCTACAAAATAAAATAATATATAATATATATAAATATAAATATATAATATAAATTAATATATTAGCTACAATAATGTGTAATAATATAAGATATAAATAGAAATAATATATATAAATTCTACATTAATATAAGTTTTTTACATAGAAATTAATGTAAATTAATATTAAATATATACATGAAAAAAGAAGAATATATAATAATTAAATTATATCATAAAATATTAAAAATATAGATAACAAAGATATTAGTTTAATGGAAAGAATAATACAATTTTTTTAATTTTTTATTTTAATATTGTGAATCTAAATCTCCATAAAATAGTTAATTGATTTTTGTGAGATTTTCTTTAATAAAAGAATAACAAAAAATCAATCATAAAAAAAATCAAAATAAGTAACACTTATTTATTTTATAAAGATTTGATGAAATGACTTTATAAAGCAAAAAAATGAAAAATAAATCTTTAAAAAAATGTTAAATACATTGCTTTCCCTACAAATATGCCAATAACACATAACTTTATAACCAATCATATCAACAAAAAATATTTTTATAATTTGTAAAGTTAAATATTTTACAAATTGGCTTTATAAAATTGAATTTTATTTTAATTTTGTTTTAAATATTGCTTTTGATTGGTTGAAAACTAAATTATTAATAAATAGTTAGAAGTAATGTTGGTTGTCTTTTATTTTCTTATTTTTGATTCCTTACAAAATATCAGTTATGTCATGAGGTGAATAATGAATACATAGATTAAGTATGTCTTTCAAACCTTAAAAAAATGACAAAAATATAAAAAGAAAACCTCATTATTAAAAAAATGACCTCCCCCATTTACAAGTTATTGCAAAACAAAAAAATGCTCTCCTCCTACAAGATCTATTTTAAACTTAATAGCTAAAAATGAAATTAAATGTAATAAATTTGTTAAACCACAATTACAATAAGCTACTCTCGAGAGTGAAAAATTAGAAAGACTTTTGAACGAGTCGTGAAAAGAGTTCGATTAGGACTATGCGAATGGCAGGATTCTCAAATTGAAGTGCCCAGTTGGAGATTGAGTCAAATGGACGCAACTTGAATGTGATTATAGGTCGATGCTGCCTGCCATGTCTCTTTCCTTCACACCCACTAATTGTTGTTGCCAATCCGCCAAGAAAATCGAATCTTACCGTCAAGTCAATCGCAGATCTTCTCGTAAGCTTCACAGTCTACACTCCCTCCAAATAAGGGTGCAGCCTATGCTCTCTCTGTGTGGGCTGAGGGCCTTCGTTCTTACAATGAGGGGTCTTCACGCACACGTATAGAGCCTTCCCGTCGAGGCATCGACTCTTCACATTGAGGTATGAAAAATCGCGGGCTGAGGGAGATTCTTTAGACCTCCAAATTGCTGCAAATGAATGAGAATAAAGGGTCACTCGACCCGATTTTCTATGCCATATTTCAAAACCCCTATGCCATGGATTGCAGACTCTAACACCTGAGGTTGAAAATTCAAATGCCCAAGATGCCAAACCACAATTTCTCATGGACCTGGACACAAATTGTGAGAAAATCGTGCCTCCAACAGGCATGAAATCACACCACAAAAAAATCAATGCTTGAAACAAGAAAAAAAATCAAAAATTTATTTTCGGGTCGGGGGTCATCCGATTCAAGGGGAGGCTATATTTAGGATTTGATTTCCTTAGGAAGTTAATCGATTCCCTTAGCAAATTGGACACTTCAATTCAAACCAGCAAATAGTCAATATGTTACTGTTGTGGTTGCAAGTTGACGCCAAAGGGACAAACACATATGCTTCAAAATTATAAAGAAACGTCCATGATCTTCCTGCAATATTCTTTACAGTAATAAACAGGGACAAAATAAATGCCTCAAATCTGCAAGAATTTGTGGTTCCACTCGCCTCAACGGTGGGGTTGATTCAATTGATTGATTCGACCTTTCCTATGGATTATTAGCACGTCGAGACAAATCAACCAAACAAAATACAATTCACTTTCATTCATCTTGCAAGCATGGAATTACCTCCCCTTAAAGTTCTAATACCATATAAGAATTAGGAGGTCACGGAGATAAAAAACAAGCACAATGAACAATCCAAATATGGCTTTAGATGAGCCAAATGTACAAATGAGGAAGCCTTGCATATATAGGCAAGGAAGAGGCAATCCACCTATCATGTGGATTGACAAGTGCCCCATGATGTGGCACAAATGAGTAGACAAGTGTCCTATAGGTGTCAACATATGGATCACTAGGAATGTGCAGATCAACAACCTATTTGACCAAGTCATCAACCTCGATGCAAAGTGTTGTGTGACCTTTGAGGTGAGATGAAAAGTCTGCCAACTTCAAAAGGAATGTACATGAGGTTTACCAAACAACATGGTAACCTCTAGAGGCCTAAAGGTTTGCACATTCAATTAGACAAGATGTTGTCTAACCTTAATAACCTATGTACACTCAAGCTATAGAGAATAGATAAATTATTCACTCTAACACTTTCTCCACCACAATGATGGGAGAGATACCTTTCCACCAAGTGGCTTGGCCATCACTTCTACACTTTGAAGAGTGAGTTTGAACATATCCATTATTGAACCATCTATGACACCAAAAGAGAAAACCCCTGCATTCTAGCAACTAGTTCCAACACCTATCTATAGATTTTAGAGCAATATCCATTGGAAGATCCTTGGTAATATCAATCGCCACCAAGACATGGGCATATTTGGTATGCAAGAAATTTTAGGAGCCCTCATCCAACCCCGAAACTTCCCCAAAAAATTACCTGTAGCTTCAAAAGAAGATTCAAACCAAAATTGCAAAGGTAGAGTCGAGAGTCTTAACTAGATAGAACAAGCATTGAAATATTTAGTGACAAGATGGAAGGAAGCGTGCCACAATTTTAACATAATAAGATGCTACTCATGTAGTGATAGTCATAAGAGAACTACACATGCCTATCACCGAGATATTGGTGAGTGCATGTTCGCGATGGGCAAATAGTGGCGTGAAAAAAAGAGTTTTAGTTAGAAAATCATGAAAACATCTTTGAATTTTTACTTGGGTTCGGTAAAAAGTACAATTTTTATGGTAAAACCAAAGCAAGATGAATATCTATTATTAACGGATATCCAATTTTAAAAAAATGGATATCCACTTTTAAAATAGTGGATATCTGGTACAAACAAATATCTATTTCCTACACATAACAGATATCCATTATACATATCATATAATATAATATATTATATTATTATAATATATAAATTATAAATCAAGTAAATTATAATAAAACTATTTAATGTAATAATATAATTTATATATTATATAATGATAGAAAAGAGGCCCCATTTTCCTTGCTTAATTTGAAAGTAATTAATGATAGATTGGACTTGACAATATCAATATATATAAACTTAACTTACACACTCCCTGACACTTTAATAATCAAAATAGGCCCTGTGGGACCCATTTTCCACTTTGGGTGAATGAATCGCATCCAGGTGGGACCCATTCACCTAGCTTGATGAATGAGTCCCATTTGGCCTATTTTCAAGGTTTTGACAAGGAAAAATTAGGTTTTAAGTTCAAAGTTTATGTATGTTGACCTTTGGGATCTAATACACGGGATCTTAGATGGGTTTCCTGTAATCTTCAAACTATTATTTCATTAAGTCTATATGTTATCAAGTCAAGCATTCAAGAGCTAAGCATTCCAAGACTTCACAAGATCATCTAGAGAGCATTCAAAATCATTTTTAAGGCATTCAAGGGAAAAATTATTCATCAATTATTGCAGAAATTTAAGATCCATCATCATGTCAAGCATATCAAGCATCAAGCATGTTATTCAACTAGTTTTGTGATGTAGCATTGAAGATTCAATATCAAGCATTGATCTACTCCTATTGTCAAGATCAAGATCTACATCCTTCACAACCATTTCATGTTGGTACCCAGATTTACAAGACATCATTTGCAAGGTATCATTCAAGGTATTATTGTCCATGTTCTTTGTTTCATGTTTCATGTCTTAATTCCATTGTCTCGTCATTTGGTTTAATTACCTACAAGGGGTTTGACCAAGGAAAACCCCTATTCCCTAACAATCAACACTTTTTTTTCTCTCTCTCTCTTTGTGTAATTGAAAATCTAGATATTCTTTGAATACTTGAAGGATCATTGAATATTAGGTTAAGCTTGGATAAAGTTATTGAGTTGTTTCCCATTTACAAGGTCACAATCTTCACCAAAGTTAGCTCTGAGACCCAAGTGGTTTCAGAAGCGAAAAGGAACATAAAAGAGCCAACGGTAGACCATATTCAAAATTTAAATATCCAAAACCCTAACTAAACTCATTCACCACATTTGAGGTGAATTAAGAGTTCTAGTTAGGTCATTTTTTTTTTGATTTTGAATACCCTTTTCTGAAACCTATTCTGTGCATCCCAAATATGGGTTCATTTGGCCAAAATGAGGTGAATGAGTCCCAATATGCTAAAATTTTTTTAGGATTTGTAAATTTTTCAATCTATTCAAGCCTCCACAAGTTTCCGATTTTCTGATTTTATAGCTTTTTGTTTTGATTTATATGCATTTCTAGGTCATTCATTTAAGTTTCATGCATCACTAGGTTTTATCATTAGATCTGGCATTTCATACATTTTTCCAAGACCTAACTTGGTGGTGAACCCCTCATTAATTTATAATCAGACCTTAGGATAGTCCTATTAGAAGATCTCTTTCTCCTTTTCCTACTTCAGGTTGATATCTCTAAGGTTTTGTCTTTGAATGTGGAGCATAGAAAGTTTGTTGCCCTAGGTCCTAAAACCCTTAGTGGGGACATAATTCTATCTTACATATTATAATAATAAATATATATTATAATCTATATATCATAATAATATATAATATAAATAACATGTAGTATATAATTTATGTATAATGATAATGTTACAATATCAATATAATGATAATATATAATATTTAATATAATAATATTTTATTTCTATTTTATATGATATATTATATATGATATAATATGTTATATTATATAATATAACATATTACATAATAAGTGAAAGTCTCTCAAGAAGGTATGGGCAAATATAATGAAGGTGATAATACGATATGTGACTTTGGAAGGCAGGTTCATTGCAATCCTTGGCCATAATGTTACTCGTTGCCATATCTAGATGGAATAATTGTGACATAGTCAACGACATTTATCACACTATTTATATAGTAACATATTAATCCATATCCAAACTGATCCCTACTAAATCTCTCAACTTGGTCATGGTCATTTCTACATAATTAAATATTTTATCATTTTATGTACAATAGGTGAAATCCCTTGCCCTACCACTCTTTACTATTTTTGAAGGAAACTACTTAGAACTCAAGAAAATTATAGTCAACATTTATTTTTAATGATGTGGTAGATAATTCTCATTACATGATTTTTTATTTTGTAAGTTTTCAAGGAAGTGTTCACTAAAAAGACAAATTGAAGAATAATTATTACTTTGCATTTATCTATATCCTTTGGGTCTCTAAAATATTTAATGAGTTTTTCATAGTTATTTGTTTTACTTTAACCCACTTAGAATCAATATTTTCCACATACATCAAAGTGGAGGTAAAATGTGATGGTGAATACGTACCTATGCCATTTTGGACCCACTTCAATTAGAGTTTTCTAAATGCAAAAATTAGCATACAAGTGGCATATTATTTTATGAATTCATCTCATTACATCACACATCTTAGTCCTCTTCATCATAGATTTTGTCTCAATCCCAAAATTTATTATTTTTCACCTAAGATTAGATCCATCAGTACAAACATGACCAAACTCACCTTTGCAATCATATATTTAATCCTTAATATTTTAAAATTTTAAAATTTAAATTATTGCATTTTTCACCACTTCACCAAATTTTATGAGTTGACTTAGTTTATGTAAAGTTCAACATTTGTGTCCTTTGTTGTTGTATTTAAGGACATTCACTCATTCATTTGAAGGTCATATATGACAACCTAAGGTATTCTTATTGATGACATCTAGAATTTAATTTACAAGAATAAGAAACAAAATCTAGAGACTTATAGCATAATTCATTAGAGTGCATAATCCTAGGTTTATTGAATGCTCACTTATAATTTCTAAGCCTTCCACTTAAAATTATAAAGCTCCCAATCATGTAGAACTTGAGGCTCCCAATCTAAGAAATTATAAAAAAGTGTTTGTAAAGACCAAATGTCTTTAATAAAAATATACACATTAGAAATAAAAATTAACATGTTCTAGTCTATAATATTCAAACAAATCATATTTGTTAGTAATAGATTTTAGATTTACATTCACATAATATGTTTTCTCTCTCATTTAAGTGGCACATAGTAGAAAATAATTAATTTGCAGAGCCTTAGGTCTTCATCATAATTGACTCTATAATTTTAGATCATTGAAAAATAAATTTATGATTCATTAAAACACTTATCCATTATCAAATTTAATATAAATATCAGATTTAATTCATTAAAAAAATATATAGTTAACTTTTAGATAATTATTTAGATGCTAATCCCACACATTTTTTAATTACTTATAATTTATTACTTTGTTTATTTAATTATGTCTAGATATCTTAGTGGTTTTATTTTCCATTTACAATATAATAATGACCCATTCTATTATTTAATATTGAAATCTGACTTATTGTTTACGGAAACAATTTTAATATAAATAGTAGACAACATAACTAAATATTTTTAAACATAACTCTTATACTATACTTAATGAAGAATCAGATCACTCAGAACATACAAAATAATTAACAATGTATCTACTTACAAAGTGAGCGAACAACAAAGTTGTAATCAAAATCTATGTAACCAACTAGCTAAAACTTATGCGTGGGAGAATAATGAATGCCAAAAGTGTGTGTACCACTCACATACCTTAAGATTCTTTTAGTGGCACACTAATGAGATTCATATGGATCCTCCATGAATTG
>VDFB02302770.1:0-22833 GCA_007258455.2 Sequoia sempervirens | reverse complement strand
ATTATAAATTAATTGTTCATCGAAATTTCAAATAAATTATATTTTTAGAAACTAGACTCCATTCTACAAATTTAAAAAGAAAATTTAATTACTTTCCAAAATTTGTAGGGGGAGCACGGCCAAAAAATTTCTTTTCAAGAAGTGTCCACTTAGAAAATTAGTAAAAAATCAAATATTCATTTAAAAATTATCAAAAAAATCGTGCATCAACTACATACTGTTAGCTAACTTCTATCTATAGCGATTTTAAAAATACTACAAAAAAATTCACCGTGCTAGGGTCATACAAGGGTTGATATGTTATGTTTTTTTGACAAAAGCAACACCAATTTGTGTATGTCCCTCTTTTCAACCCCTTAATCTCAACCATTTCAAAATAAATTAGTAGTTTAGAAAGTAGACTCGGAGCACTTTGATCCTTATTTTTGTTACATCTCAATATTTTGAGTGTAACTATCCTCAATTTCATGTCCAAGGTTAGTATTTCCTTATTTTTGAAAAAAAAGTGGCCACTTAAGCCCCCTTTTTGGGAACCATCTTGGTGCACTTACCCATCTAGTGAGAAAACATTGATTGCTAGCTAGTCTTGTCAAGACAAAATTGTGCTAAACTACATTTCCAAATATGCATCAAAGTCTTAAAAAAAGTCTGAATGCTATTTTGATATCTTGCAAAGGCTTGCAAATACAAATTTATCTAGGGATAAAGCATTGCTTGCCTATCAAAATTTCATGATGAACTTGGTTGGTAGATCATGACATTGGTGCACAAGAAACATGCCATATGTTGCAAAATTTCCCCTTGTCATGTCAAGCTGACATTTCATATCTTTTAACGTGAGTAGGAAAAAATTCCACCATTTGAAAATAACTAATAATGGTGAAGAGCTTGCAAGTAGTTATATTCATTGTTACATGCAAAGGCTAGCCGAGATGGACATTATATCCCTTATTCAATATATGCAATTGTATACAAATAAAAAAAAATTCATAAGCGGGGGTTGGCGTTTGCAACCACACCCTGCTATCATCATTGTTTACCCATTATTCAAGTCTTCCTGTCTTGAGCATTGTGATACCTTTGAAATATTTTGTTGGTTGGAATTGCTGATATACAAGCCTTTCTGAAATGTTGAAGAAGATATAGGCCTCACTAGAGATAGTATGGCACAAAAATGGAGGTTATTTCATGTTGTTGGCTATCACCCTTAGCATGTCAATAGAGTTGTTGCTCCCCCCACACCAACAGGGGTGGCCACATACAATATACGTGCCACTACAGTGAATGTATGTCTTTGGATACTAATTAGAGATATGAATCCATTGAAAGGACAACCATTGACCATATTTTAGGAGGACTTCAAACATATTAAGTACATCTTAATTGATGAAATGAGATTCTTGGGACCCAAGTTGTTACTCAAAATGGATAGTCCGTTGCGGCAAGCGTTTCCTGGTAGGCATATGCAACTATTTGGTGGTGCCTCTATTATACTTGTGGGTGACCTCACATAGTTTCCATCTATTTTGGACATGCCTATCTACACTTCTCGCTCCACAACATTGGCTCTTTGGCACACTTTTAATGTTGTTGTCACGCTCAACACAGTCTTCCACCAACATGGACAGTCCTATGCACAACAAGAGTTTCGTAGACTCCTTTTGAATAATAGAAATTCTCAAGCATCTCAAGCTGATTGGAAAGCTCTTATGAATCACACAAAAACCATGCTTTCAATTAAACAAAACCAAGAGTTTGATGTAGCTATTCACTTATTCCCAATAAATAGGTTGGTTTCCTTGCACAATAGAAAAATGCTTCAACAGTTAAATGCCCCATTGCAATTATTATTGCTAAAATGACTCAACAAAACACACCTAATTATGGTAATGATGAGCAACTTCAAGTAGAGATCTTACTTGCAATTGGTGAACAAGTAATGTTAACAACAAATCTTTGGGTGGCAGCTGGCTTGGTCAATGGATCATTGGGTTTTGTCAAGTCTATAGTATATGCTAGGGGTGCTAAACCACCTCAACCACCTCAATATGTTGTTTCAAACTTCCCAAACTACATTGTCCCAGCATGGGATCAAGACAAACCAAAAGCCATCACCATTCCCTTGATCACACGGGGCAACCAAACACAACTCCCTTTGACAATGGCTTGGGCAATAACAATACATAAATCTCAAGGCTTGACACTAGAGAAAGCTACAATAGATATTGGAACTAAAGAAAGACAAGGACTAACATTCACAACTCTTTCTCATGTAAAATAAATTATAGGAATATGCATAGATTTTCCTTTCTCTTTTGATAGATACTCCAGATTACGTGCCAACAAATACAGTACACTCCAAATCAAAGAAGAGGATCAACTCCAAAAACTATGTGCATTGTCATCATGATGAAATGTTTGTATTCTTTTTGTTAACTATATCACTTCTCCTTTCCCTCTTCATTTCAATGCATATCAAATTTCCACCATTTCTAATTTTTCTTCCTTTTCATTCCCTCCATAGTGTAGTTGCAATCACTCCTATCAAGCTAGACAGAGTTTTGCTCCTATGTTGATTACTAAGAGAAGTTGTTCAATTCTTCCATTATGCTTCTCCTCTCCTCCAATAACAAACCTAAATTCCTTCTTCTTCTTTGGTTGACCATATAACATTTATATTTATTTTTTCTATGAATTTCTTCCTCTTCTTTGGTCAATGATGCCATTACCAGTGCTCTCGCCTTTGAACCGTTTGTGTCTAACTATATATGATTGAAACCATTTTAGTTTGCAAACATTCTTAGTTGTTACTATATATCTCCACAATGATAAATATCTTCACGTTCGCATGTTTGGCATGGTGTATGAGCTACAACTACATTCCATTTATATACAAGGTAAGGCTATATGTCCTTTATTCCATCTCGTATTTCACAACTACATCTCAAGTTCTTTGTAATAAATGATACAACTGTATAAACTTTAAAAAAATGTATGACACTGATTTCAACTCAACAAAATTATCAAGTATCAAAACAAAATTATATGGGAGTTATAATCATAAACATACTGCATCCCACTCCATGCACAAGGTATGCCTACATCTTATTTATTTGATCTCTTCTATTGCAAGTGCATTACATATTATTTGTTATAAATTATAGAACTAGTTATATTTCCTAATTTAGATATTGTCTACCAATGACACATGTTCATCACACTAAACTTCACATTTTCCTTGTGTGTAACTATATTTGATTGAAACCATTTTAGATTTCAAACATTCTCAAATGCAACTATAGATCTCCACAATGCTAAATACCTTCATGATCATATGTTTAGCATGGTGTACGAGCTACATCTACATTCCATTTACATACAAGGTAAGGCTATATGTTCTTTATTCCATCTCTTATTTCACAACTACATCTCAAATTCTTTTTCATAAATGATACAATTGTATATACTTTTAGAAATGTATAACATTGATTTCAACTCAACAAAATTCTCAGGTGCTGAAACAAAATTATATGGGAGTTATAATCATAAATATACTACATCCCGCTATGTGCACAAGGTATGCCTACATCTTATTTATTTGATCTCTTCTAGTATAGGTGCATTACATATTATTTGCTATAAATTATAGAACTATTTATATTTCCTAGTTTAGATATTGTCTACCAATGACACATGTTCATTGCACTAAACTTCACATTTTCCTTGTATTTTTGTAGAACATACTCAAGACAAAGAAATTCAGTGATAAGAAGAATACTATAATGGACATAATGATAATGAAAATATCATCAAAAAAGTAGCCTAAAACTAGTGATTGCCAATATTATTTGTTTATATTTGTTAAATGCTTCACACTTCCATTTTATAGAAATGTTTCTCTTCATTTATAGCATTGACTATGGTTGTTCTCGATTATCATGGAATATTTTTGGGATCTCAAATAACTTCACATTATTCTCTTGTATGTAGTTGTATTGAAAAACTAAATTCAAATTTATCTTCCCTCAATGACGATTGTTTGCATTATTTTTATCTATTGGTTGTCAATAAACTGCTCCCAAATCCTTTAAATTTCCCTTTTAAGCACTAATGTATTCTTTCAAAGCACCATTTTCTTTCCTGCATATTGTTAAATTATATGGTCACGATAGAAATTCTACATTCGTCTTCAACTCCTATGCTCTATCCCAGATTGTTCTTATCATCCCCCTCTTTAATTCCTCCTATCCATGTATAGATCCCTACCATTTGGACTTCCCCTCCACCTATCGGCTCATCGTTGCATGTCACTACACGCAACTGCTAGTTATAACCATATTTGGACCCAAATTATAACCCTAACCCCAAGCTCTATCATAAAACCATAATACTAATTAAACCCTCAACTTAGCCCTAATTTATGCCTAACCTAATTAAACACTAATTTACAAGAACCCTAATTAAACCTTAACCTTTTTTGTACCCTAACCCTAATTGAACTCTAATCTTAATCCTAACTTTAATTGATGGTTAACCTATTTGAACACTAATGTAACCTAATCCTAATTGAATTCTAACCATAATTATACCCTAAACATAAACCTAATTAGACTCTATCCCTAATTAGACCCTAAGCCTAGCCCTAATTGAAGCCATAACCTTAATTAGACTCTAACCATAATTTGAAAACCTTAACCCTAATCCTAATCCTAATTGAATTCTAACCCTAATTTTGAACACAATTTTAATCCTAACCATAGCACCAAGTCTTATGTTTATTGAATCCTAACTATAACCCTAACTCTAATTGATTCTTAACCCTAATTGATCCCCAATCCTAACCCTTTAATTGAATACTAAACATAACTCTAATTATAACCCTATTCAAACCCCAATTATAACCCTAACCCCAAGCTTCATCATAAAATCCTAATACTAATTCAACCCTTAGCTTAGCCCTAATTGATGCCTAACCATAATTGAACACTAATTTATAGGAACACTAATTAAATCCTAACCTTGTTTCGACCCTAACCCTAATTGTACCGTAAACCTAATCCTAACTCTAACCCTAATTTAACTCTAATCTTAATCCTAACTTTAATTGATTGTTAACCTATTTGAACACTAATGTAACCTAATCCTAAATGAATTCTAACCATAATTATACCCTAACCATAAACCTAATTGGACTCTATCCCTAATTATACCCTAACCCTAGCCCTAACTATAGTCCTAACCCTAATTAGACTCTAACCATAATCATAATTAAATTCTAACCTTAATTGAACCCTAAACCTAAGCCTAATTTAATTCTAACCCTAACTTTATACACTAATTTAATCTTAACCCTAGCATTATCCCTTACACTAATTAAATGATAACTATAACTATAACTCTAATTGGATCCTAACCCTAATTGATCATCATTCCTAACCCTTTAGTTAAATACTAAACCTAACTTTGATTGTAACCCTATTTGAACCCTAACTATAACCCTA
Organism: Sequoia sempervirens; assembly: GCA_007258455.2. Taxonomy (NCBI): domain Eukaryota; kingdom Viridiplantae; phylum Streptophyta; class Pinopsida; order Cupressales; family Cupressaceae; genus Sequoia; species Sequoia sempervirens. The sequence continues at coordinate 17,332 of VDFB02302770.1, read as the reverse complement.
ATCCCAATATTTATCATACAAACCTCACCCTAACCCTAATTGAATGTTAATATACATTAGCCCTAATTATAACCCTGATTGAACCCTAACCATAAATTTAACCCTTATTAACCCTATCCAAACAGATCCATAATTGAAGCCTAATATTAACCCTAATTGAATACTATCCATAATTAGACTCTAAACATAATTAGAATTAAAATCTAACCCTAATTTAATCCAAACCCTAATTAAACTCTAACCTTAACTCTAAACACTATTTTAATCTTAACCATAATTGGTTCCTAACTCTACCACTAACCTTACACTAATTGAACCCTAACTATAATTGTAACTTAAATTTAATTCTAATTGAATCCTAACCCTAATTAAATCTTACATCTAACTTTGATCATAACCTTATTTGAAACCCAACTTTAACCCTAACCTCAAGCTTTATAATAGAATCCTACCCCTAATTGAACCCTAAACCTAATACTAATCCTTGTCCTAACCCTTACCCTAACTCTAAGCCTAATTGAACCCTAACACTAACACTTAGCCTAAACTTATTTGAACCCTACCCTAAATTGAACCCTATACTTGACCCTAACTATAATCCTAATTGAACTCTAACCCTAATTGAATCACAACCATATTTAAATTGTAACCTTATTTGTACCATAACCTTAAATCTAAACCTTTATTGAATTGTAACTATAATTGAACCCTAACCGTAATCCTAGTCCAAAATCTTATCCTAATTGAACCCTAAGCATAATTAAATCCTATCCAAAACCCTAATTTAATCCATGTATTCAAATCTTTGCAAGGTTTTCTTATTTAGTATTTCTTATTGATTTATATTTTAAATCTTTGTTTTTCTTTTTGATTGATTTATGTTTGTGACAAATTCTTGATTTTTTTAGTTTTTTTTTTTTAATTTGATCTTTTAATCAAATTTTTGTGATCAAATATTTGATTTTCCTTTTTTGGATTTATTTATTTGATCTTTTAGTCAAGTTTCAAGTTTTTGTGATCAAATATCTAATTTTCCTTTTTTATTAATTCATCTTTGTGATCAAATATCTAATTTCTCTTTTATCTTTCTTGGAGATCAAGTTTATTTATTTATTTATTTGATCTTTTTTAGTTTATTCAAATCTTTGATTTATTTATTTGATCTTTCAATTTATCATGGTAAAGATTTTTGTTTGATCCTTTTGATTTATCTTTTATCTTTGATTTATTTATTTGTTCTTTTAGTATATCTATGATAAATATTTTGAATTCTTAGAAATTTATATTTGATTTTTCTTTTTTATCAAATCTCTTTGATTTATTTATTGAATTTTTTAATTAATTTTTTTATCTTGAATTTATTGGTAAATATTTTCATATCTTTGTGATAAAATATATTTGATCTTTTCATTCATTTTTATCTTTGATTTCTTTTTTGATAAAATCCCTTTCACTTTGATTGTTTTTAATCAAATCTTTTTTATTTTTATTTTGATTTTTCTATCAAATATATTTTTTTTAATTTTGATTTTTCTTTGTGATTTATCTTTGATTTTTCCTTTCAATTTTTTTGATCAAATCTCTTTGATTTTGATTTTGATTTTTGTATTAAATTTATTTTATTTTTCTTTATGATTTATCTTTGTAATTTTTCTTTGTGATGTTAAAAAATTTCATTTGATCTTTTTGATTTATCTTTTATCAATAAATAATTTACCAATTTACAAACCAAGTTTAATTTAATTAAATTAAATCTCACACCAATCATTAAATAAACCAATGAAACATTAATAAATTTTTACTATAATCTCAATTAATATGTATCTTAAAGACAAAAAAAATATTCAAAATTAAAACCAATATTAATTATATTAAATTTAATCTCACCCCATTCTTAAATTCTGATATCTGTCCATGTTATCTTAAATAAAAAAATGAAAAAATTCTACTATAAACTCAATTTAAATCAATTCAAATCCATCCATTATAAATTAAAGCTAAAATAAAAATAAAATTTACCAAAATTAAATTAAATAACCCATTCTTTAAACTCTAAAATTTGTCTACATAATTAAACAACTAAATTAAGCTTTGTCAATTGCAATGACATAAAATTTTCCTTTATACGACCAAACATTTAGTCAAAATTTCATTCGAATACTCTTAAAATTACTTCTTTAATATATATTGTACACGTAGGGTTCCATTTCGATCAACATGTTATTCAATCAGAAAATCTTTTGCTTTGTTTGTACTCACTGTTGCATTGGCTAAATATGTGACTGACCATTTCATTTATTAGGATTTTCATTATTGATGTAGCTAAATACATGACTGACCATTTCATTTATTCAATGGTTTTTTATGTGACTATTTCAAATGCATCATGTGAAACGTTCATTTTTCATGTGAACTTTCATGCAACAAACCACTCTTTCTACGGATTAGTCATCATCTAGACGTCAAATTTCACATTAAGAGTTCTTGTTTACACCAAATCCGTGCTTTCATTGTAGAGTCTCTTGGTTAATTAAGTATAGATCTTGTAGTGATACAAAATGATATTTGTCTCTTAAAGTTCTGTTGAGTAGATATGAAATAGAAGTTTTGTAAATGAATCTCTTAGTATCAATTGACATGAACAAATTTTCTTTTATCATAGGAGTCATCTCTACATCTTGGATGATTGAGATTAGTATGAAGGTAATTGCTAGAGATTATGAGTGTTAGATTTCTATTTGGAATGCATAGGCCATCTTAGTTAATTGAGTGGTTTGAATCAATCCGTCTAGAATTTAGGAACATGTATCAGAACTGAAAAAAAGTTAGATCAACCATTTTTTTTGGAACGTAAATTTTGTCATACTATATTCAACAGAGTTAAAGTATATTAAATTATTGATTTTGCATTACCTAACTGTTAGCAACACCTTGGTGGTTACTGCAAGTTAGATTGCAATAGCATTATACTTTCTTAATTTCTTATTGTAATTTAAATTATTGGACAGTAGTTGGAAATATATGAAAATAATAATAATTGGTTCTCATGAATACTTTGGAATTTCTAGAGACTAGTATATAAACAATCTCTAAATTTACTTTGTGTAAGTTCATTACTAATAATAATTTTCAAGTTATAATGCTAATTTTAGGTTATATCATCTATTTCAAAACCATAACATTAAAATTTCTATTGTGACATTTGTAGGCCCATAGTCAACTTAAAAATGGTCTAAGTAACTATTTTTGATAAAGGAAAAAATAAGTTTTACAGGGACCCGAAACCACAAAGTTTACAACAAAAGATAGAGACAGACAAAAAAGTCCAATAGATTAAACAAGAAGCATTAAAAGAAAAAACCTGAAAAAATAGCTGCCAAACCAAAAAAACCAGAAAGGATAGACAAAGAGCTAGCTGGACTGTAGACCAAAAAACTAGCAGCATAACCACCCCATTTAGTTTTGGAACAAAATGGGTCCCGCTTTTGTTTTTCTTTTTTCCTTGGTGTTTGGTTTGGGTCTTAGGAGTTGTTCATTTTCCTCCTAAGTCCCTGTTTATTTTTATCTGGAAGTGGAGTCAAAAAGGAAACTGGACTTAGAACTTTTACAAAGTTCCAAGTCTAGATTATGTCCCACCCTTCTTGCTTGTTCGTTTCATTGTCTTTTGGTTGGTCTTGTGCTCTTGGGTTTGTTTCTCCCTAGAGTCATTTCTTGATTTGGATCTTGTCCCAATCCCACCCATGTTCGCTTGCTTTGTGTTGTTGTTTCCGTTGGTGTTTGGGTTGGGTCAAGTATTCGTTCCAGTCCCGCTTCCTATTGTTTCTTGTTTTTTTCCTGGTTTTGTTCCTTCGTCGGGATCAGAACTAGAATCAGAACTCAACTTGGAATTTTGCAAAAGTCCCAAGTCCAATTTTGGTCCTGATTACACCCCCATCTTCCTTTGTTGCTTGTCCTTGTCATGGGACTGAAACTGGGTTTGGAGTTTGATAAGAGACTTGGTAAAATTTTCTTGTTATATTCTAGTTCTGGGTCCACATTCGCCCTACCTTTGATATCCACAATGGTTGATTAATCTTTTACATTGTTTGCTCCACCCCTGATCGACCACATTTATTGCATTAATTGCATCCTTCTCACATGCTCGAAATGATTTTAAAACCTTAATCAAGGTTAACTGGCTCATTATCTTTTTTATCTAAGTTGTTTTAGCAAACCAAAGCCAGGATAACTTCAAGAGGAGCATGATTTGATTGCAGAAGGCTCGTTCGTGAGTAGATTTATTAATTTTCAACCTTTCCTTGTTGGTATTTCGAGGTAGGGTCTTTTCCCTCTCTTTTCCTATTTGTGCTTTATTGTTTCATTTTTGTGTTCTAGCTCGTCGTGTTCTGGCACGTTCATGGGGCCTTTTCCTGTGAATCTTCACTTGTTCCCTTGTGTTTTTCTGGTTTTCTTTTGTATTTTTGTATTTTCCATTTGATTTTTGTGTCTTTCCATTTGTTGTTTTCTGTTCTGTTGTCACTTTCGTGGCAGGTCCATTTTTTCGTGCCCTAGTTTCTAACTAGGGTTCTGTTTTATGGGGTCCTATATACTTTAAATGTTTGAAAATCTATTTAGAGACCTCTCCGACCTTACTTCTATTTTGGTTCAGTGATTTCCATGTTGGGTTTTTGATGCCCTAATTATCTGAGTTGATGCATCATGCAAATAGGGGTTTGCTCAATGACCTTTACAAATATCCATCCTTAGAGTTAAATTTGGTATTTATTTAGTTAAAAGGGTGAGGTTCAACCCCTTTTTAGATTCCCATATTATCTCATGTGACCTAGGTCCTTAAGTTCATGTGACCACCTCTTCAATAAATTGCTTCATTCTGAGTAGTAAACTGGAGAAAGCAGACTTAGGAACGAACTCATCCTATGAGTATTTGCATTGGGGTTCATTCCTAAAATGACCCCACTTTCAATCACTATTGACTTTGGTTTAATTTTTTTTTCACACTCACTCTTTAGTAGAAGTGGAACCGGACTCAAGTTCAAACTGGGAACTGTTGATTGGTTTCGGGTTTGGTTTCTGATCTGATCCTGATTCCAGCCTTGTTCTGGTCCCGATCCCTCTTTGTTTTAAAATGGAACTTGGACTATTCCTTATTCTTCTATGACTTCACTTCTGATGAATATGAAATTTGACTAAGTATGAAATTTTTCTTGAGGAAGTAGAGGATGGTATTGGATGATGTATTATTTTTTTAATGCTTTTTTGTTTATCTAATACAAGGTTTTATTGCAAAAGTAAGAGATGTTAGGAGCATCAGAAGAGGCTTCTCAAAGAAGCCAACCTACAAAAATTTCAAGGCAATGAGCTAGGCCTAAGAAAATCAAGGTGGAACATCTCCCATATACTCTGAGGTATAAGCATTAAATTCCTACCATCACTGCTAGCAAGGTGGACTTAGATTGGGCCGATATTACAAATACAAACATGGGCCCCTTCACTTATGAATAATTGTATGAAGAGACATTTAGTGAAGATGTCACAGGAAGGACTCAAAGAATTCTTCAATCTAGTTTGTCACATGTTTCCCTCTTTCCCTTATCTGTCCAATGCCCAGAATTGATACTCACTACAACTGGAGCCTACAATCCTACCACTAGACAATGTGTGGATCTGTAGGGAAACATTATCATTGACCTTACACCACAAATGATAAGATTTATGTTCAATGCACCTACTCCATAGAACCCCAGGTGGCTCAATGAGGTTGAAGCCCTGGAACTCTATAGCAAACAGAAGGAGACTAGTAGGAATCACATAAACAAGCATTGGATGAGGGTCGAAAAGAAGTCCCTAGCCAAGCTTCCTGACCAACCTAAAAGGGAATATTTCTAGAAAGAGATTGGAGATATAATAATGATGATCTCCAGCGTGTTTGGGAAGAGAGATGCCTCCCAGTTCAAAGAGTGGATATTTCCTTTCATTCAAACCATCCTAGATGGTAGGAAACAATTTGACTGGCCTATGATTGTGTCAAAATGCATACATAACCAAATGCTCAGAGTGAGAGAAACCAAGAGTTTCTTTATGACCTCTTATGTGATTTATGCAATAGCCAGAAGAGGCATCTTTCCTGGATTGAATGTAGTGGGAATATTTGGAGAAGCGCAAGGACAAAAAAAGGTATGGGATCATTATGATCAACTCACCTTACAGACTTCTGAGTCACACTATAGAAGGGTTAATGATGTAATTCTATATTTTATCATTAACCGACTCACAGTAGATGAAGGCTAAAAATTGAGCAGGGATGTTATGGCCTTTATTGTAGAGTGGGAACATTGATATATCCAATATCCTAGATTTACTTACTTCAGGCTGGTTGGTTTTGATGGCCACCCTCATCTTCTCCCTAGGTGTTGCAACAATAGGATTGTATTTATGGAGTTCATTTATCAAGCTATAGCATTCAACCTCAAATTTTCCAATAAACATGAGACTGGCTGCCATAAATTCACCATGAAGTTGGGTGAATATAGTTGTGCACACAATGTGGCAGCTAAGGTAATCTATGATGAATTAATTCATTTAAGGTTTGGTTTTTACACCTCCAAGAAAATTTTTGATGCCAAACACAAGATTCAGACCTTATTGCCTATTGTTTTTATAAACACTTTAATCTGCTGGAGGACTTTTGGATGGATCTGCAAGATGAAGATGATCTAAGAAGGAAAAACTATGAAAGATTTCCTATCCCACTCATGGTTGAATATGGGATAAAGGAGGACATCCCTAAGACATTTTCAGATGATGGGGTGACTTTGGATCCCTAATATGATACTAAAAATGTAGGTACCAAGGACCTTGATCCAGTGGATTAGAAAGTAGAAAAGTCTATTGACATAAAATAGATTGCAAGGCCAATATTCGATAGGAGCATCCAATGGGTTGTCATGAGAATCAAGGAGCCAGAGGCTCAAGCCTCCAAGAAGAGAAAGGCTACAAGCACTACTCAAGGAAATAAGAGAACAAAAATAAGAATGGCTCCTAAGGAGCCCTTAGAGTTTTTCCCTATTTCTGGGGAAGAGATTGGACTTGCTTATGATCTTCCTAAAGCACATGGAGAAGAGATTGCAATAGAATGTGGTGCCTCAACATCTATTGCAAGAGAAGCATCAACTCAGCCTCTTATCACAGAGCAACCAAGTGGAGAAATTCCAATGGGAACCCTTCACAAAGAAGTTGAATCCTTAAAGGAGAAGGAGCCTAAAATAGAGATTCGAGACATTGACACATATTCTAAGGCTACTCCATCTGACAAGGAGGCTCAAGTGGTTGCTTCTCTTAATGTAACTGAGGATGCAGGGACTAAACATGTTTTGATAGAGGAAGATCAATGGAATATTTTTGAGGATGCTAAGAGAGAAGAAAATGCCAAGACACAAGCTGAGGCACTGGCCAAACAGAAGGATATTGATGGTAAAGTAGAATCTGATGCATTGATTAAACAACATGAATTGGAAGCTCAATCCAAGGTTGATGAATTGGCTAAGAAACAAAAACAAAGAGAGCAAGAGCTAAAAACTAAGGAGGAGAGAGATAAGTTGGAAATGTTACAAAAGATCCATGATCTTGAGGAGGAAAAGGCTAGGCATAGGACAAAAAGAGAAGCCCTTGAGGCTAAATTCAAAGCTATTGAGGAATCCCATAGAAATAAAGCAGAGAAAGAACGCCTAGAGAGAGCAAAGGATGCTAAAGAACTTGCTCTACATGAACACCAATCTAAAGAGGTATGGGACTTGGTCAAGGAACTTGAAAAACAAAGAGACCAAATGTACGAGGAGAAGAAATTAGAAGAGGGACGTCTGAAAAAGGAGATGGAAGCTAAAAGGCTGCAGGAGCAAAAAGATAGAGAAGAAGCTGAGAGACTTGCACAAGAAGAGGCACAAAGAGAACATCAGAATGTGCAAGAGGTTGATTCTCAACCTAGGAACACTATATTGCAACCTTTATCTTCTACCACTACTGCCCCTTCTTCAACACAAGTGGTCACTACTCATATTGCTCGAACTTGGCTAAAGCTTGATCTTGAGAAAAGGGAGATAGTTCAACCTCAGCCTCTCAATTGGGATAAGATGATGAAAGAGATAGAGAAGGAAGGACCCAAAATAAGGCTATAGAGGAGGTTGTTGTTGAATGTGCAATTCCAATGGTGGATAAGGACAGAGAAGACATGCAAATAACTAATTACCAATTGGGCACTAAAAATTTGGGGAGACCTACAAGGAGCCAACAGATGAATCTCATTGGTATTGTAGCTTCCTCCACCAAATCTAGGATGATCAAAGATAAGAAGAAAAAGGATGAACTTAACACTCAATTGGATCAGTTGCATAAATTCCTAAGAGATGTCTCCACTCTGGTGTCTCAACACGATACTGCTCTAGAAACCCTAATCCTGTTAAGCAAGAAGGAAGTTGATGACTTAGTGTAGATGAGGAGTAAGGTGGGGATGCTTGATCGATGGATTGATAAGCTCAATCAAGAGGTCAATGAAGAGTTGGATGATAGTTTCAAAGTTCATGAAGGTGCACTTGAGTTCGTAGAGGAAATGAATCAGCATGTTGAAGTCTTGGAGAAGCAATATGAGGAGTACAAAGAACATGTTAAGAAGCTAAAGGATATCAGCAAGGTTCCTAAGTCCACTCTCCTGGAGCAGTCAATTCTTGAAGACAATAATGTTGATTTCATTGACAAGACCTTGAACATAATCTGGTTTAGATCCAAGTTCATTTATGAGCATAAGAATGAAGTTCAAGAAGCCAACAAAGACTTGAATGAACAAATTGATGAATTAGAGGAAGTGGTTGCTATTCTTGTCAATCTAGACATCCCAGTAAAAGAAGGTCTTCCCTAGATAAATTGAAGGAGAAGTGCAGCAGCAGATTTGAGGAAGTAATGCAAAAAGAAGATGATGGAGAAGACTTGTTGTTGGACAGGCTCATGGACATCAAGGAAGAGGTAAAAGTTGCTAGGAGGGAATTAATCAAATTAAAATATATGCAGGAATTTTCCTCAGCAGAGTTAAAAAGAATAAATTTTGAGGAAAATTGGTTAGATGGGCCTGATATGGACATCCTTCAACAAATATTTTCCAGTTATGATGAGTATCTCCTTGATCAGGCAACACAAGAGTGAGCTAGAAGTAGAACCTTCTCTCTTGATATACCACATCCTCTTCTCTAATATTTTTTAGGGTTTTGACATAAGTTGGACTCAAGTTCTCATCCACCAATTCTACTTTCCTCCTTGGGTGTCATATTTTGTTCAAAAAAGCAATCAACCTTGGAACTGAAGATCAACCATTCTAGTTCTTTCATGCAGTTCTAGTTCCTTAATTTGTGGATCTAAGTTTTTGATTGAGAGAAACTTATACATGGCTCACCTATATGTACTTTTAGGCTTCATTTTTTAAAGTTTGGCTGATTGGAGAAAGATTTAGCCACCTAATATGATAGCAGGTAGGAATCATAGTCTTAGGATTTCATATTTTTTAGCAGGTTACTTTGATATAGTTTATATGTTATTGTTAAGTTTGGACCTCTTTGATAAGTTTAATGAATCATAATTAATCAGTATTCCAGTGAGTTGTTGTGCCTAAATGTTTTCTATTTGATGTAAATCAATAGGGGAAACCAGATTTTAAGATTATTTTATTAAATTATCTATGAATGGAATTGCTTTTATGTCTATTTAATTTGGTTTTAGCAATGAGTGAGTGATCTGTTTCAAATCTTGAAGTAATTTTTTAGTGAATGGTTGTGATGGTTGAATTATCACTATGAATGTATGTAGTGGTGTAGATTATTCTATGAATTGCATCATGTCATGGTTTTGGTTTGATAAGGAAACACTCATTGTTAAGGTGTATGTCTAGAAATTAAAGAATTTTTGTTCATATTTTACTGTTCTAAAGCCTTGATCCATCTTTTTCTATTTATTTATACCCCCCCAACATAGGATAATCGATATGATGTGGTTTGTGTTCCTTATTACCAGCAAAGGCCCCTTGAATATTTTAGTTGCATTGGCCATTAAGTAACATCAACACAGTTGAGAACCAAATACCAGGACCTTGGGAGTTAGATTACTTTATGTTATCTTTCTTTTTTAGGAGAAATAGAATAGAGATATTATGTTTAATTTTGTTGTGTTTTTTAAACCATCAATAGATCTAGTGCTAGAAGGAGGGCCTACAGAACAAATTGGCTTAAATTGGGTCATTCCCACCAGATAGGTATGAAAGAGTTCTTAGATCTTCTCATAATCCTGAACCATTTATTGAACTCCAAACCCCTATAAGGTATAGGCCCCAGGCTCGTAGATTCTTGATTCCACCATTGTCACCACCGTTTACTCCACCTAGGTTTCCACCAAATCCACGCACACCACCTCACCAACCAAACTCACTCATTCCACAACTAGCTCAACCAGTCCCACCATCACCCATGGATTTATTTATGAATAACCCATCTCCACTAGGGATTATCCCTAGGGGTATACATGATCTGCCCAAGAATCCAGAGAGATTCTATCCTAAATACATACATGGAGAATAAAGGAGTGTTGTTTAGAGCACATACATGCATTTAAGGATTCCTATACTCATGCTCAAGTAGCCCATTATGATTTTGTTTGCAGGTTATTCCCCTACTCTTTGGGTGACATGGCATACAACTGGTATTTAAATCTACCCCAGGGGTCTATTATGAGTTGGACTGACTTGGAAAATGCCTTTATTAATTAGTTTCGGGTCTATGTAGATCTTGCCAGTTTGTATCACCAATTTTCTACCATAAGAAAAGAACCCCATGAACCATTGCCACTATTCAACATGAGATTCCAAAGAATGTACCGAAGGCTACAGGATCATTACTTGGTTACTGAGAATATTGCCATTTTGGCATATTTAAGAGCCATAGATCCTTTGATTGGCTTATTTTTGCAGAGGAAATATACTACCATTGAGATTAATTCTCTGTCTAAATTTTATTACCTAGCCATCAAATTCCAACAACAGATAAGCTTACAATTGAGAGTTTAGGATGAGTTCTTCCTCCCATAGGTTATCAAATTCCTAATCCAACTCCTCTGTTCAATACGGTCCTAGGGATGTCTTATTCCCAATATGCACCCATGTATGAGTTGCAAAACTCACCTCCCCTACCATTCTTCACTAATAATGCTCAGGACTCCTCCCAACAATCAAAAAATTACCATAATCAAGCTGGAGGATCAAATCTTGTTAATAAGCCATCTGTTGTGAAAACTGCAAAAAGTGACCAAACTGTTCAATTGACTAATGAGATGGAAACTCTCAAGAAGACTCTATCTCAGATGTCTAATGATATGGCTCAACTTAGACAAAACCCCCCTTAGAACCAAAACTATAATTACCATAATCAAGAAGGGTATTCTAATCAGGGTGGTTACTCCAACCAAAATTATAACACCAATCGGAATCAAAGTAACTCCCAAAGCTAGAATTCCCCTAACCAAAATTACCAAAATAAGAATAGGGGATACAACCAAAGGTCTAAAAAAAATAGACAATGGAACATTGGGCCAAATAATGGGGGAGTCTCCCATAATTATTAGGTGGGTGATGAAAAGCCACACATTGTGAATGTGGCAGATCTTAATTTTATGGTGAATTGGTGTAGGTTGCATGACACTACAACTCATTCTAAGATAAATTTCCCGGAGATGGAGAAGATGGTCAAGATAACATAGGTTGATGCTCCATTACAAGGTGCTCCCAACAAGTCTAGCAAATCCACAAATATTTCCATGGCTTATGACATCTTTGATGAAGAACTTCCATTCACTAGCCAGGAAGAAAATGAAATAGTGGAAGACCTATACAATGCCCAGGCCTTCCAAACCAAGGGAGGTCATTTCTTAAGAAATCAGAATAAGGGCCCATTTACTACATCTTCCCCTCCTAACAACATGGTCCCACCAAATCAGAACATAGATAACAACTCACCACCACCAAAGGGGCCCTCTGAATCTCAGAATAAAGGTAACCCACCTTCTTTTCCTAAGTATCAGGTAAAGAATGATTTGGAGTTTAATTTTATTACAGAGATGCAAAAGCAAAAGACTTCATTTTCATTCTTTGACATTATGAAGTGGTGCCCTGCCCAACGAGAGATTGTGATGAGGGCACTAGAGGAAGCAGATCATTTAAAAGGAAAAGGTAAGGAGACTCGAACAAACAAGATGAATGCATCCCTTTACAAAGGTAAGATGGGCACCCCACCTTTCCTTTTAAGTTTAAGAATTTTTGGAAAGAATCTACACAATTGTCTATTGGATTCTGGTGCGTCGGGTAATGTCATGCCCTTCTCAATTTGTAGGAAGTTAGGTTTGAGTCCGCTTCAAACTAACAAAAAGGTCATTTTGTTGGATAAAAATAAAGTGAATGTGGTAGGAGAACTGAAAAATATTCGTGTACAGGTTGGATCTGACCCAAGGATCCAAACTTACATGGATATCCAAGTGGTTGATATCCCAGAAACATATGGTGTGCTTCTAAGCAGAGACCTAATGAAAAAAATTGGGGGATATCTTTCCTTGGAATTCTCACAGATGCGGTTTCCCTAGAAATGGATAGCAACACATATCCAAATTGAGAGTGATCCTAGGCTCAAACATATGATTACTACATATGATTCTCCCAACAAAGTAGCTTACTTCAAAACTAAGATAGGAGTTTGCAATACGAAGGAGATCATGACCTTCTCAATGCTCAATCCAGATGACACACAGCCTCTAGAATAGACTGGCCCAATGACCACGGTCAACCAACAAGTTCTAATAAAAAAATTGCAACAAGATAGGCTAGTATTGGGAGAAGAGGCTGATTTGTGGAGTTTATTGCTTCCTAATTGGTGTAGGATTCATTATCAGAATCATTCCAAGTTGACATGTCAACCTTGTGTAGATATCTTAAACCATGTTTGTCAGGTTGAGAAAACTTGTAAATTCCAACCCCAAGCACTCACCAATAAATTTTCATTTGAAGCTAAGGATGCTACCATCCTTATGAGAACCAATCTCACTTAAGAGGAAGGTCCTTCCTAACTTGAGCAGACTTAGGTTCTATGCTCTGAATTCCAAAGAGAGATTGAGGAATCTTAGTATTTGTCCGTTACACCATCCTCGGATACCCTTTCAATGCCTAAGGCATTGATGAAAAATATATTGAATTATGATCTGATCTAAGAAAAGGTTCAGGAAGTAGTTCCTAAACAGGTTTTGGATATAGGAAAATCTTCTCACAAACCTAGTCCGTTGCTACCTTTAAATCTTCATGACCAACATGAGTCCGAGCCACCACACACTTCAAGTAAGCCATCACCTATGATCCCAAAGAAGAAAGAAATCCCAGCTTTGGACCGACTATGGAGTCTTAAATTTGATGGCTCTAAGTCCAAATTAGGAAGTGGAGCAGGAATTGAATTAATCAACCCGAAAGAGAAGACGTACTTTGCATATTACAGGTTGTAGTTTGGCTACACAAACAACATGGCAAAATATGAAGCACCTACTCGAGACTGATGTTTTCTCATCAGAAGGTCACATCTCTCATGGTCATGGGAGATTCTGAAGTGATTGTTAAGCAAGTCCATAGACAATATACTTGTCACAACAAAAGATTGGTTGCATACAGAAATAGAGTTCAGAATTTGATTGAGGATTTTGATGCTTTTGGAATCACTTTGATTCCAAGGGAAGATAATCAGATTTCATATGCCCTTGCCATCATTGCTAGCACTTTGGAGCCTATGTAGGACTCCAAGTTGAAAATATTTTTAGTTGAACTAGTCTCGATCCCAGTTGTCCTAGATAATGTCCAAAATATTTAGGTCTTCAATGATGACCAACATATACTTGCCTTCTTGGCAAGTTCAAATGTCTTCGAAGGAAAAATAATTGATGAATCTGAAAGAGACTAGAGAGATTGGGACCTTGAGAGTTGTAACACATAAGGGATACTGAATTTGAAGAGCAACAACATTCCCAAGGGGATGGTAGCTTTGTAAAGAATATTTGAATCTGATCCTCAAGCTCATGAAAGGGTGCCAACAGAAAGTGATGGAGGGAAGTATGAATCTATCAATTTGGTTGATTCAAGTCCAGAAAGGAATGTCTATATAGGTAAAACCTACCCTGAGGAAATCAGAGATAAAATAATTAAGGTGTTGAAAGAGGAAATTGTTGGAAGACTGAAATCACTGAGAGGGTGGGTGAAAAAATGATTTATGAAATCCACAATATTTTTTTTAAAGAGCACTTGGATGTGTTTTCACTTTTAAACCAAGAAAAAAAATGACAGTTTGTGAAGTAGACTTGAGTTGTGTATCAACTAAGCATATAAATAATACATTGGTATGGATAGACTTAAATGAAATATTTGTTCTTTCACCTGAATGAAAGTTCATAACATTAACATGACAACTTCTGTATAAATATTTGTAGAAATGATAAGACAATCTTTCAACTATGAACTGATAAGGAAAAACATCACAATCTAGAAAAATTATCATAACAAAGCAATGACACTATAAGACCATGAATTTGATGAGTGGAAAACCATCTTGGGGTAGAGAAACCACTCCAAAATGACGCCTTATTGGCTTAAATAAAACCACTATTTACAATGCATTATAGGTAGAATTTAGAGCACCCACTCTAGGAGCACCAACCCCTTACAAATTTAGGAACACCCATTCCAAGGAGCACCAACCCATTCTACAAAAAAATTAGAATAATAAAATATCAAAGGGTTTCTCTGTTTCAATTCAACTCACATAAACCTTCCATACTAATACATCAAATATCCTAAATATTCAATCTAGAATCTCTAAAATACAAGACATATCAGTCATATACTCTGCAACATATTTGCAATATTTTCATTCTAGAATTTTGTCCATTAATCCTTTAAAAATACCCAC
Organism: Sequoia sempervirens; assembly: GCA_007258455.2. Lineage (NCBI taxonomy): Eukaryota > Viridiplantae > Streptophyta > Pinopsida > Cupressales > Cupressaceae > Sequoia > Sequoia sempervirens. Next base: position 2,315 of record VDFB02302770.1, on the reverse strand, counting down.
ACCAAAACAATGATCAACCACACTGTTTATATACTATCGTGAATCTTAATCAAAAACTGATTGCAATAACTGTTTTACTTCAAGATACCTGAATACATTAACCCTTTACCTGTTTGCTGAAAAAATAGTCAAGTGTTTCGAAGTAAAATAATGTCATTAACCTTTGAAACTGAAATCTTATTATCTTAACAAAAATGTCTTAAAGCCAAATGTCTCAAAGCCCGTAAAACAATTTTACTTTAATGCCTGTTATGGAGGAAGATAAACAAACAAATACCAGAAGAACCAATTCATAACTACCCAACTGAAGACCTCCATCTACAAGATCTATTGCTTCTCTTTCCAACTTCCACAATTGACACTCATTCTCTTAATCAGAATACAAACAAGTTACATATTCTGCATAAAAACAAAATGTCCATGGTGGCTAGGGTTCCACTTAAAGTCTTTGTCCCTAGTTTTTCCTTCCTTTCAAGTCTTTCAAAGACTTTACAAAAAAACATAATCATTTGTAATCCACAACCTTTCCAATCAATACTGCCAAATAATAATTCTGCTAAAAGCGCTGACACAATAATAATAGCTAAGTCAAATATAGCTACCAACTGCAATGAGAAAAGTTCAATATCACATGTTTAATGTGATCAAAACTAAGCACTAAAACAAAAATTCCTTTACCAAAGCTCTTTAAAAGGAACTTTAAACTTTAATATGCCCGACTACCTCGACTTTCCTCATGTTTTAGTATGCCCGACAAGGGATCATTTTTCTTTGCTTAATAAAACTCCCATGTCTCTTAAGTTCCCGACACCATTTATGGTGCAAATGGTAGATATTTCAATATCCTTAACATAGGCCATATCAACTATGAGATCCTTAAAAAAATATAAACCAATGAAATACAAGTTGTCCAAAGTCACATGACTTTCTATGCTTTATGACACCATGAATAAATGTCTTGAAGACCCCTTTAGCAAAATAATCAATGAAGAGAATATATACAAGTGACTTGAACTTGTAATCTACATTTTCTTGTAAACTTGTATATTTTGTGCAAACAAAAGAAGTGCCACTCATATCACATTTGAAATGTCAACCCAAGTGAAAACAAAATGCACGAATGTATCAACAAGTGTATACCTCAAAATGATTCTGCTAGTATATGTATGCATGCCTTGAAAATGAATCTGCCAGTATATGTATGCATGCCCTAAAATAATGAACATATGTCAAACATCAGTACCAACATGTAAAAACTGAAACTTGAAATTGCATGCCATGAACCATGTGAATCACCATATGAACCAACTGTAATCATAATGTATCAAAACAAGCTAAGAATGTATCAGCTAAGAATGCATCCTTTCAACATCCACCAAGCATATCATCACATTTATATCACACTGCATATCATAACACCAATCAATGCAACTACATATCAGCCAATCTAAGAATGCAAAGAATAGAACTAGTGATGTCATGAACCCCATAAAACAATTTTGGTATCAAGGAAAAACTAGCACATAAAAAACTAAAAGCCAACAAACTCCCCCTTTGTCCTTGATGGAAAAACACATATCATCTCTGCCCGTTTTTTCCTCAATGACAAAGACTGAAAGAAGAGAATGTGAGATGCCAATAAACAACTTAAAAGCCAACCAACTATCCAATCAAAACTAGCTGCAAGTAGAACAATAGAGCAGCAAATGAAAAATATATAAGAGAGCTGGAAATGAGAACATATAGAAACAAGCTCCCCCTACAAAGAATCTCCATACAAAGATATAGAAAAACTAGTATCATTACTCCTCTCTTAGGACCACATTGATTGTTCTATTTAACATTGAACTGCAATTCATCACTCCTTTTCTCAAACAACACTGTCATTACACATTGTCACAAAGAAAGAAAACTAGGAAGATAGAAGCACTAGCAAATAATCCAAATGGTCACACTAGAAATTCATCACCCCATTTGCAAACTTTATTGCAGATGTGCAAGTTCTCTAATATGATCAATGACACACAGTAACAAATCACACTCATGAAGATTAAAAAACTAAAGTACCACCAAGAGAGATCTTTACCACCAAAAATACCACTAGAGTACCTCTGCACACCAATAACAAACAGTAACAAATCATTTTCCACTGCATACCAGTGATCTAGAAATCCAATGTCTAATTTCCCTTTAACTCTAAATCTCTGATCTTCACTATCTTGCTACCACTATGGCACATAATCTATTGGTGCTTTTAGAGTTTTATGCAAGAGAAATTTGCCATCCATGAGCAATATCAAACAATCTTAACAATA
>VDFB02302769.1:0-31957 GCA_007258455.2 Sequoia sempervirens | reverse complement strand
ACAAACCCATTTTCTACCACATCTCAGACTGCAACATAACACCTACAACTTAGAATATCACCAATCAAAATTCACCTAATAAAACTCAAAGGATAAACCCTTCATTCTTGAAGCAACAAGTAAACATGGATTTTACTTCACAGAATATGAACATTCCTCTGGCATGGACTAGATCCTATTTCAGATTAAATCAAAACTCAAACCAACAATCGCAACAACGACCTTCTAACCCAAATATGATGTCGACATCTTATTTGTCACAAACCACTCCACCTATGTAACAATAGAATTGGAACACACTCAACCAAAATATCAATGCACCCTCTTCTAACACAAGCTAATAGAACACAAACCCATTTGGGCATCAAATGCACCATCAACAAATGAACACACCTCCTATGGCACCATCGCCAATGGATATCTTAGCACAACATCTTCAAATCCTACAACAACAAATCTGAAACATGCAAGTATCAAGAAACAAAAATACCTACTCAATAGAGAACTGATTTCCATATCCATTCGAGAAGAGCATTTACATGCCACCCTTTCCCTCAAACTTTACTATACTGAAATATGATAAATACAAAGGGAATGGAGATCCTATCAAGCATGTGCAATAATTTCACACAGCCTTCTTGGATGTTGCTTATGATCATACATATTTAATTTGACTATTTTCAAGAAGTCTTGGAGGACAAGCACTCAAATGGTTTGCTCACCTACAACTTGGCATCAAGACCTAGAGTGAATTAGCATATAATTTGTAGTGTATTTCTCAGGTATAACATATAAAATGACATAAACATAATCAACTTATGTAAAATAAAACAAAAGTATAGAGAAAAAATAGCTTCATTCTTGCAAAGATGGAGAAGCCTTGCGAGCAAATGTCCATGGCTAATCCCACAATAGTGGTTTACAATTTTTGGCCAAACTGGACACTGAAATTATTTTTTGAAACTAAATCTTCATATTCGAGCACCTATAGCGGATAAACCATGAAGAATTTGAGGATGATGAAAACTAGAGTCTCGTCACATTTTGTCTGTAGATTATAAAAATATTTTTTTCAAAATTTTTGAAATCAAATTGCACTTCTTTTTCCATCTCCCACGAAAACTATTTTTTTTCAAAAACAACATTTTTAAAAAGTGACGCACATTGTATAACACATAATTTTTTCCATGAAGGATAAAATTCTAATTCTTCTAAATTTAGGATTTGTAACTCGATATCTAGTGCTTCCACTTGGTTAGATAGTTTTATTGAATATTTTAATCAGTTTTAAAGTCAAAACCACTATAATCTAGACATAGCTCTAATTATATAATGCATAACTTTTTGTATTTACTAAAAATTCAATTTTATTTTTTTGCTAGATCAAGGGACTTCAAATATCCGTGCACTATATTTTAATTTTTGTTTGATAATCTACTATTTTTCCACATGTGCAGAATAGATACCTTCATTTTCGAAGAAAAACCTATGTTTAATAAAACTAAAAAAACAAATACATAATAAAACAAAAACATATTATTAAAATTATATTCATTGGATAGCTTGTTCTAAGGACTACCTGATTCAAGTAGGGTTTGTGAAGATTCTTCCATTTTCATCCTCAACCCGAGCTCCGAAGTGCCAAAATTTAGGTTTTTTTTGTGTCTCGAGGAGGGGATGAGGAATAAAGGGGGTTCAAGCGAACCTCGAGGGGTTTGCTCGAACCAAGGTTCATTCAAACCCCCCTTCTATGAGGGGTTTTGATGGATTTTTTAGCGGGAAAGTATTAGGAGGTTTCGCCCGAACCTAGGTTCTAGCGAACCCCTAATGGGTTCGGTCAAACCAATAGGTTCGTACGAACCCCTCAAAATGATTTTTTTTGTCATACATTCGTTTTATGTGAGTTTTCCTTCCTCGCTTCAATTGTAAACCACTATTGTGGCTTCACCCCCATGTCACATTTTGGAGAAGCAGCTAGTACAAATATTTATGGAAAATATTGACAAAGAAGTGAAGTTTCATTTACAAATTCATTGCTCAAATACCTTTGAAGAGGTTATCAAAAAAGGTCTATCTATTGAGAAATCCCTTATTGGAAAAGGGTTGGTCAATTTTTTTAAGGAAAACAACAATTGCTTGAACAACTCAAATGTTAAGAAAAAATTTTGGTCATGCAACAAAAACATAATGAATGACTTGAACATAGTAGATGCTAAAATGGTAAATAAATCTCACCTTGTGATCTTTCTTTAAGGACCTTCAACATCAAATGTAATAGTAATCCACCATAGAATCATAAGAAAAAAGCTAATGTTGTTCATAACAAAACATAATGAGGTCCTCCAAGGACTAATCAACTGTGACAAACATACACACTCTTAGGGGAACCTATTCAATTATTTTTAAATAAATCAATGTGACAAAACATTATACAACTCCCTAAGATAAGACATTATGATCCAGGACCTTTCAAACTGTCCCGGTGGAATAATGATGACTCATGTGTGTATCATCGAAATAAAGGGCATAAAACCTCTTCATTTTTCAAACTCAAGAATGCTATTCAAGATCTCATAGAATAGGGGGTAATAAAAATTGATAACCAATAGGGATCAATTAATTTTAATCATACCATCTTTAAAGATCCTTTAAAATATCATGGATTGGGGAAAGCCTCCAATTCTAGAACCAAGGACCAAGCCAATTATAAATGTGTTGCTTACAAATACACAGTTAATAGTATCTAGTTGTTTGATAATAAAGTCGCATCTATACCCATTGAGAGTGACAATCCCAAGCGTGATATTGTATTTACCAAGAATGATATCCCTACACATACCCTCACCATGATGATTCCCTACACATTGTAGCCTTTGTCCATAAATATAAAATTTGACGAGTTTTGGTAGATGGTGGAGAACCAAGGACCAAGCCAATTATACCTGTGTTGTTTACAAATACACAGTTAATAGTATCCAGTTGTTTGATAATAAAGTCGCATCTATACCCATTGAGAGTGACAATCCCAAGTGTGATATTGTATTTACCAAGAATGATATCCCTACACATACCCTCACCATGATGATGCCCTACACATTGAAGCCTTTGTCCATAAATATAAAATTTGACGAGTTTTGGTAGATGGTGGAGGACTTAATATTTGTAGTAAATTCTAGTCAATAAACTGGGATATTTTGATGATGTTGTTGATCCCCACACAAAGATCAATATCAAAGCATATGATGACATTGAATGTGAATCTATTGGATCTATTACATTACCTATCCAGGTCAGACCAATTATAGTTGAGACTATTTGTCAAATCCTAGACCTTGATGCTCCCTATAACATCCTACTGGTACGCCCATAGATCCATGCCATGCAGGTTGTTCCATCAACCTTCCATCAATGCATTAAGTTCTCATATAATAGAACTAAATTGACCATATAGGTTGATTTGAATCCATTTTAGTATTGCAGATCCTCACCAAGTAGTCCTGGCCTCTCAGAGAATTGTCTTACCAACACTACCTCACCACCTTCCTCTTGGTGGTTGAGCCTCCATTACTATCCACATCATGCACTTCCTCATATATTAAGGTCAAATTCAAAGACCTTGGAGTTGGAGAATATGAGTTACAGAATTTCCTTATATGGAGATTGCACCGCTGCCCAATGCAACCCAATTATTTGATGTTCATGATAATCCCATGTTTGATAAGGACATCTATGATAAACCACTTTTCCATCATGATCCTATTAAGGATATCCAAGTGTATCCCCTTTCATTCCAAGATCATATAGCTAACAGTCCATCTCATGAGCTATCATCTTTCCATCTCGAACATCATGGGCTAGAGTATGCATGTACAAATGTTGCTAGATACTAAGCTTTCTTGCCAACTCATTGAGGACAAGTGGGTTTCCTTTGATATTACCAGTGCTAAAAAGGATTGTTGCAAAGAATACATTGAGGACATCACTAATCCTAAACACAAATCATGCCTCTTTTCCATTCCATCCAATTCCTCCAATTTCATCTATCTCCTAGACTTGGATCAATAAGTGTCATCACAAAAGCATAAGGCTATAAATCAAAAGTCAAGAAGGAAAAATCCTTTATCAAAAAGATGTGCAAAATCAAATAAGAAAAAGAAAGATCAAGAAAATACCTTTGAGAAAAATCAAAATCAAAAGCACTTGGACAAGAAAAAATAAAATTCAAAAGAAAAAGCAAGCAGAAATTGATCTCCAATTGTTCATTTATACCCACAATAATTAGGGGCATCTGTAAAAGAAATCCATCAAGATATGAGCTTGTTGATCCTAAGTTTCTATCTACGTCACTACTCCACAATCCATACACTTTATTTGATCCACCCATATTCATACACAAACCATATCACTCCACCTCCCTTGGTGATGCCACTCAATGTACCTTTGATGACAACCCCTTGATGTACTCTAATCCATTAGTTGTCCAATCTCCTTTTTGGGGGAAGTATTACGATCCATGTAGTGTGTATTTTGGTGATCACACTTTAGCTCCTCCCACTTGCCCCACATCACATTCCCCATCTTCCATTTTATACCATTCGTTCTCATCCATCGATCATCATCCTATGTCTCCCAAAGAGCACCCACCATGATTGCATCTTCATCAAATTCCAAGAAAAATCAAAAAAATTGTCACTTAGATAAAAACTTGGCAAATATGTATCTTGTGTGATATCAAAAAAAAAAGAAAAATAAAAGGTAAAGATAAATAATCCATCCAATAGTAAAAACCATTTCATTGGTGCTTTGGATAAGTACCATGGTGAGAACCTAGTGAACATGTGTCATTTGTAGTTGGTTACTACTCTTCCATCTATCATTATTCTATCAGATTTGATTCATAATAAATCCACCATAGGATTCTTCATAATAAAGCTTTCTCACCCCTCTCATAGCTTGAGAATGGTTGAAATTTAGCATCATCTACTTTCCATGTCCATCCATACATAATAATCAGTCCTAAACCTGACTACGAGAAATCCTCGAACTAGATTTTTCAGACAGGATCTTTGACATGGTATTAGAGGATACTATCACTATCAACTACCACAATCTACTTTTCATAATAAACTATTCACTATCCAACTTCCATAATAAATTGTCCTTCTTCAAGGATGACACTTTGATCAAACACAATTCAAATATCCTACAAAAATTTGGGCTTAAACAAATCTTGAAACAACAGACAAAACTATCAAACTAGCCTACAACATTCCTAATCAATTACCTACTATCTATCAACAAAATCTACCCATCTTTATCAAATATCAGTTTCCCTATACAAGTTACTACATCCTCAAAAATAGACTAGCCATCTTATATGAGATGTTTTCATCCCTAAAAATAGACATAATCCCTATCTACAAACATTCATCATTGGTCAGGAGATGGAAATGGCTATGGACTCATATGGTCTCGTTAAGTCTTATATTTTTATCAGATTTATCTTATGTCATGTTCCTATACTACTCGAGGATATCCACGGATGATTGGAGGAGTGGTGATGGATCATGATGTTTCTTTTTGTTGGTTTCTACTTACAGTTTGTCTTGATAATATGACTGGGGTAACTAAGTTCCTTGTGTGCGATTGGGGTTCCATTTTGGCATAATCAAAACATCCTATATGCAAGTCAAAGGTTAGCTAACTCTTTCTTGCATCAAGATTAACATGCTTTATGGGTACTTCCTCACATATTCGAGCAAGGTCCTACTATTGAACTAGTATGAATCTAGGCAATCCTTGTTTGTTGTGTCTTAATCTTGACAACGAATACTAATGTCATCGAGGCTTATCTCAACTTGGTGTATATATATCCACTTTTCCATATATCAATATCTTTAGGCAAACAAAAACAAACACCGACATCACAATTCATGCTTTGGTATGCATACATCCTCTTGTCACATAATAAAATGATCTATGATGATAAAGGTGCACTAATTAAAGCTCAAATATATCAATCATACATCAATTTTGATCCACTTCATTGATCTCATCAATCTTGATTTGGATGGATGGTCCATATAACCGTTCTTCACCTCTTACTAACTTATTCTTCTCGCTAACATTTCTTTAGTCAGTCCCTACAGTCATCTCGGTGGTGTGCTATAACACACACAAAAATTCATCAGTTGCATCATCCTACATCCATATAATCATGCTAGAACATCATATACATCATCATGTGCATATTAGGTCATTCATATTGCATAAAAATACAAAAAAATAGATAACATTGCATTCTATTTTCTAGAATCATCATCCACATAGCATCATATAAAACATGGCATAACATGTCATAAGCATATAATATCATCCTGCATAACATGTCATAAACATATTAATCCCATCATAGATCATAAATATTAGATATCCATACATCACATCATACATGTAAGCATAAATCAATATCATGTGCATCTATCCATACATAAGCATAAACATACATCATAAATCCACATGCACATCATATAGGAACCATCAGATAAAAATAGAATGCATAACATAGATCACATCATATAGAAACATGCATATAAAACAAATACACATCATATAGTCACTGCCAAAAAATGATGCATCTCATATATATATATATATATATATATATATATATATACATACATACATACATACATACATACATACATAAATGTATATATATACATATATACATACATATATATATGTATATATATATGTATGTATATGTATTTATGTATATATGTATATATGTATATATGTATGTATATATGTATATGTATATATATGTATATGTATATATATGTATATGTATATGTGTGTGTGTATATATATATATATGTGTATATATATATATATCAAAATGTGTCATAGTACAAAACTAATATGTCTATCTTCTTTGTTCTTTTATGCTTCATTTCAATTATAATAATTCTATTTTTTATTTAGAATAGAAAGACATGTACATTTTGATTTAATTTTTCCTAATTGAAGGATAAACAAGTTAAGCTAAATATTCATTAGAATTGGACCTTTGAGTTTCTTAGATCCTAAATTTATATTCTTCTGTCAAGTTCAAAATTTTAAGTATATATTTGACCCTAGGTCATTTATACAACTGTGAGCTTGACACAAGTTTTCAAATTTTAAATGTTATTCTAGGCCCAAGCTAACCTACTCCCAACTATCTATTATGTGTTAAATCCCACATCAAACCTCCAAATTTGTGTACCTAGGACAAATATAAAAGGACATCACCCTAGGCCATTTGAATCATTATTGTATGTCTAAAATTATCCCTTCTCATTTGAAATTATTATTGTTGCACTTGTCATATCATAGCTCTAGTCTACATTAGTTATTTAACAACATGAAGTTTTTGTAGTCCATGATATCAATGTACATAGATTTTTGGTTTTGACTATGTAACTTTTTTACCATCATTGTTTTGAAAATCATAATTCATGATCTGTCATCAAGATTAATTAGAGCCAAAGAAGGGAATGGAAATAATTTGTAGAAGACCAAGAAAACTAAATAGATGTGGGGAGGAGGCACCTATCCAACAAGGAAAAAGACCAACGTAGCTAGCTAGCCCTAAGGAAAAGGGGAGAGATAAAAATGGAAAGAAAACTCAAGTATTTCTTGCACTAGGTTATTTCAGCATGCCTTTTACACTTTGTCCAAGTTTCAAATTATCTTTATCACCACCATAGAATTTGCATTATTGTTATTTATCTCAAAATATTTATTAAAATCATTAAATCAATCAACGAGGTTTATCTAAGGAAAATATCCTTGTCTAGCAAACTCCTCTAGTGCTTTTCAACAGCACCAAGATTTTCAATTGTAGGTGTATGTATAGCCAAGTCTTATTGCAAGTTATAGACACTAGGTGAAACTTGTTTGTAGGTATAGAAGGAATTATACAACAAGTTTAGATCCACACAAAAAAGTCAAATATGTCGAAGAGGTTCATTTCCACTCAAAAAGAGTAAGTCCTCAACTACTAAATTGGTCTCACAAAGTTTTGACAATTCATATTATATTTCATCATTTTGCTTCCAACGTATTCAAGATTAAATGGTTTTGAGTAGTTGCTCAAAATTTATGATTAAAACAACTAACAACTATCTACCAACCAATGAAATCATTGGATTATATTGCTTGTTATATTCAAGAAACCTAATTATAAGAAGGAAAGAATCATTTTTTCTAATTATTTCCCATTTGAAGTTTTTATAATAGTTAAGTAGAAAGGTTTTTATAATTAAATAGATGTTTTATAAAAAATTAAGTTAAAATTCTAATTAAATAAAATTATATTATAATAAATATGACCAATAAGTTAGAAGACACATGTATGTATAATAAGACATTTAAGATTAGAGTTTATTCTTTTGTAGACATCATTTAAGCCTATGCGATTCTTATTTATTGATGTATGTTAATACATTTGTCAAAGTAAAGTATTTATTAATCTATCTATTCAAAAAATTTGCAATAATTACATCTTGATATTGAATTAATTTCTTATTAAATATCACTAAAAAATTTAGAACATTATTTATCTATTGAAAAAATTGCAATAATTACGTTTCAATATCAAACTCAATACATTTATCATTATTAAATTAGAGATTATATAAGAATCTATTGACAAGCTATAAAGAAAAATAATATAATATCTAAATAGCTTATAATTCACTAGTAATAAATGGAGCTTGATATCGTCCACTGATACGCTATTACCATATGAATTTACTGCCACCAATTACATAAAGTCCCTAGAGATGAAAATTTTCACAGCCTATGTACAGAGCAGTTATGAGTATGGCGACTAAGAAGCATAAACTCGAATGGATTATCGGAGGACATGCTTCTGATTTTACATGTTCTAAGAACAATTATATAAAATAACTAAATCTCAACTAGTGGGAAGATTTTTGTTTTGAATCAGCTTAACATAACAGAGTTCTCTGTAGTGTGTATTAGACCCGAATTTTGGTTAACCCAATGTTTGCCTCCACCTATTTGTTCTCTGGTTCTACACTGTCATCGTCCACCACAGCCAACCCAATTGTTTCCAATTGCACAGATTGGCATGATTTGAGTTCAGACTGGTTGCCATTGATGAGCTCTTGAGCTAAGAATGTGTGGTGAATCCAGTCGGTTCGGAAAACGACAGCCAACGTCAAAACAGAACAAAGTGCAACGGCCACCAGAAGACCCAACAGAAGCCCGATTAATCGAAGCTTCCATCGGAATGCAAGAAAAACTCCAATGGGCAGACCAAACAGATAGAAGGAGCCCAAACTCAGAAAAACACCCACAGTCGGCCTGGCGGTTCCCCGCAGCACGCCGCCCGCTACTGTCAGAGGAAAATTGAAAATCTGTGTCGCCGCCATTAAGCACATTAATTTCGCCACTCCGTTAATAACTCCCTGGTCCGTGCTGAACACAGCTCCCCAGGCATTGCGTGCGAGTACCATGGCCGCCGCTCCCGCGCACGCCACCACAACCCTCAGCCCCACCGCCACCACTGCCGCGTGGTACGCCCCCACCGGATTGTTGGCCCCCAGTTCGTTTCCCACACGTGTGGATGCGCACGCCGCCAAGGCTATTTGCAGTGAGTACAGGATTTGGTCCCCATTTAAAACTACCGCCAGGACCGAAACTGCTTCCTCCGCCTTGGGCAGCCACCCCGTAATGAGCATCAGTATTTCGAGGCACCACCATTCTAAGCAGGTTAACAGACACGAGGCGACCGAGAGCTTCAGCAGCGGAGCCCAGCCGCTGCGCCACCATTGCTCCGCCTGGGTGGTTTTATGCAGGCCGGTCTTAAACACATAAATTAACAGCATCAGTATCAAGTTGCAGTCGCTCCAGCAGATCGCCAGAGCGGTGCCCGCCACGCCCAGCTTTTGCAAAGCCATGTTGATGGGCAGGTGGAGAAGCAGAGCTATGGCGGAGGCCACCATCATGGGCTTCGTTATGCACTGTGATCTCAAGTATATTCTCAGCGGCGCTAAAACAGAGGTCGCCGCCAGATCGGGCAGGAGAAACATCAAATATGTTCCGGCTACCTTGGAGATATCTTTGTCTTGGCCCAAGTTCAACAGTAATGTATTCACATTTAGCCACAGGAATCCTATGGGCAGGCTTGCGAGGAAGAGCAATATAACCCCTCTGTAAAGCGTGGCTCCGAGCAGCTTGTAGTTGGCTGCTCCGAAGGCTTGCGCGCAGAGCGGTTCCATTCCGCCGGAGAGGCCCGTTAGAACTGAGAAAGCCGTTACGTTGGCGAAGGTGAGGGCTAAGGCTCCTCCCGCCAACTCTAGCTCCCCTTGCCTTCCTAGAAAGGCTGTTGATATGACCATGCGCCCGAACCACATCATGTTCATTGCTGCAATTGGCAAGCCTATGGATTTCTGGTTTTGGAGTTCCCATATGACCTGCTTCCATCCCGGCCATTGCTTCAGATCTTCCTTGGTGTTGCTTCTCTGCAGCAGTAATGATCCTTCTTCGCCATGGGCTTCCAGTGATTGTGCTTTTTCCACGTCCTCTGCACCCATTCTCTGAGTCTTAGCAAAATTGCAGCAAGTGTGTTGAAGAATTTTACTTAGTTGGGCAACTACCCTTGCCTATATTTGATTTGCTTACAAGAATCTCTTATTTAGCCTTAAAGTTAGGCTTACATAGGAGAGAATGAATAAAGTGGGAGCCGTTGGAATCTTTAGCGGGTGTTGTGTTGTGACTCGTGAATGAAAGCGGTTTTAATGGACAGAAAATGCACCAAAGGGATTTAAAGGAAGAAAGAGAGGAGCACCTCGTTGTGTATCGTGTCATGTCGCTTCATGTGACCGCCTCTGTTTCCACCAAATGCAATTGAGAATGGAAGATTTGGTGTGCGACAAATATTTTCGTATGATAATGGGATGATGTTGTAAGAGAAGTTGGGATGATGTTGTAAGAGAAGTGGTCTTCCTATTAATATAACGGTGAGTATGTATGTTTGTTTGTTTGGACTGATCGTGTTTGGTTGATTAATGATGAATGAGTATATTTGTTTGCTTGGACTAATTGTAGCTATCATGTAAGTTCACAGTCAAATGGTAATAATTACTAGTTGCTACGTGTCTAAAATAAATTTGTATTGTTCTAAAAAAAACATGTGAGAAAGTTACACTTTAAAGATAACATAGCACTACATATTTAATCTGAAAATTTAGTTGGATTGTTTTAATGATTGTGTCTATCATGCAGGTTCACATTCAAAAGGTAATAACTAGGGGAAAGGACTCAGTAGTTGTGCACCCTAACTTTGCGCTTCTAATTATCCTATTTGAAAATTTCAAATCACTCCAAATTTTTTACAGCAGCTTACTTGGCAAGTCCCCTGCTTATAACTAAGGTTTCAGGGCCACATCAGCATGCTTTTTTGTCAAGGTGTCCAAAAAGGCCCAAAAAAAAAGTGAGACCAATACTTGTGAATTCACAACATGTTTTATTGAGCGATGTTGTGGAATCACATGATTGGTTGCTTTTAGATCAAAGGAATACATTTTGTTTAATTATGGGTAGTGATCATCAACACTAACAACTTTAAAGTCACAACTATTGGTCCAATATTGATAAAAGTATTGGGCATTATATAAACAACTACTATCACAACTATTGAAACATGCTCAGGATTGGGTCCTCTCCCCTATAAGGTTGCTACGTGTCTAAAATAAACCTTTTGAAAAAAAAAATCTGAGAAATATACATTTTAAATATTATATTTGCGAACTTAGGTTGATTGATTAAAGACTGGTTGTATCTATCAAGCAGGTTCACAGTCAAATGGTAATAACTATAAGCACTATTTTGTTTAAAAATATTCGAGAAATATGCACTTTAAAGATAACATGGTGCTGCATATTTAATTTGTAAGCTTAGTTGAATTGTTTAAGGATTGGTTGTATCTATCACGCAGGTTCATAGTCAAATGGTAATAACTTTAAGATTGTTGCGTGTCTAAATTAAAGTTGCATTGTTTCAAAAATATGTGAGAAATATAGAGTGTAATGATAATTAATAATAACCCTTCTCTGGATGTTACCATGAAATATGAAAAGATGAGGGTGAAGAATTGCATATTTTTTGTAATTTTTGCAATGATTCTTCTCAGCCTCATTTAATTGCCAAATTATTTCCAAATATGTAATCCTATCTGGGATTTATTTGGGTAAAATATGAGGAGCCACTAGGGAGCCATAAACCCTAATGATAATGGAATCCGAATGAAAGAACCAATCTCCCTAGTTATGGTCAAACCCCGACTTTGGTTGGAATCACTTTAGCCTCAAAAACCTCCTTATCTCCTTTGATAGACCCCAATCAATAGCATACCCCAAATTCCCGAGAACACTTTTGACAAAATACTACTCAAAGATGCAATAATTAGTAGTTTCACAATTGCTATCCCAAATATATACTCATTCTTGAATTGGAAGCATGAGTCCTTATTCATTTAAGACCCTAATCTTTAATTTTGGGTCGCAAATCTTCCCTCCAGCATAAATCAATATGTGACACAATAGGGAATACAACTTAAAATGGATAATGCTAGAATCCTTGCTAAGTGAATTCAAAGCCTTGTAGAGATCCCTAGCAACATACCCTACATAATCATACAACCTATTTACATCCCTATTCTGGATGTCAATAGCCAAAACTATTAGATTCACTGGTATTTGAGTTTTGCAATCAATCCCTAATACTTGACACAAATCAAAGTAGGTTTTCTGAAAGTAATCCTTAAAAATATCATAATTAAAAGGTTTTAGGTCTCCACCACTAAACCTTTGAATTTCTCTATTTGGACCTCTAGGTCTAAAACTATGTAATCATTTTACTCTATAACTATCTCTCAACCTTTGATATTCTCTTATCAATGCCCCTAAATCAATGGGCAGCTGAGCATTCAAGTCCAAACTAAAAACCTCACATATAAATTCCTTGTCCAGAGTCACTAGGGTAACACCCGTGTTGTTAACAATGCCCCTATTACTAGGATTGTATGACCTAGCCACGACTTTGATTAGATAAACATTGATAAAAACATTAGGGCATTCCAATTTCCCTAACCCCATCCCTCAAATGTTTGAAATGGGTCTATCTACAAAAAAAATCTTGAAACAATACTTGAATAAGGTATAGCCATGTATTGGAATTATGGAGTCTTTGCAACAATTATTCTTATTTGTAATTATGTCCAACAGAATCCTAGACCCTTGAACAACCCCAGTTTATTTTATAGAACTTGTTAATTGAGCCATGATTTCATCATCTAATCCTCTTTTAACCCCTCTTGAAGTTCCAACCATGACTTAACATAATTGGGTACTAGGGTTTCTAAACTAGGATTTTAGGGTTTTTGAAAATATTTTACAAAAATTTCACTTGGAACACAACAATTCATAACCTTTTGAACCCTAATTCACTTCCTTGAACATGAAAATTATTATTTTTGAAATCAATTTGTAGAGAGAGCTTGAAATTACTTACTACTTAAACATTATCATGAATCCTAGAAATAGTGTTGAAAACCCTAGCTCGCTTAGAAATTCACAGTGAAATCAATTTGCAACCTTTACTTTTTGTTTTGAATGAATTGGAAATATGTAATTAAACTAGTTCATATGAGAAATCAGGTAGTTGTGTATCGAATCCGCCATCAATGTTATCACACGCTCAAATGTGTGACCAGTAGTAGTCATTTCTGATTTTGATCATTGATGTGCTGAAAATTGACGGTGATCGTAGGGATTTGAAATCTCTTCTGAAAAAAGGAAATCCCTTTCACTTGAATAACTCTAGGAAATGTGTCACAATTTTTAGGACTCATGGAAATATATATGATAGCTTTAAAGCTTCCTTGACAATGCTTTCCTTCGTGAAACACTTAAGGTGAACCAAGCAATGACACATGGCATGATTTCAGGAATTCGGGAAAAGGAAAGCTCAAACAATCTTTACTTCGTGAAGGTTATAACTTGTGCAAAGGGAAAAAGTCAAAGATTTAAGTGCAAAACAAACACATTTCTCTTGTTCGCAAAGAGATATCCTTGGAAATAAAAGCTCCTATGAAGCATGTAATGACCATGAATTGACTAGGAGTTGACACCTGGTGCTGACTCGAATGAAGGTGGGACCCTTAGTAAGTTACTTCTTGGGTGAATTAAAAGGAATTTTGATTTGGAGCATGTGCAATTAATAATAACTTAAGTCACTAGGAAATAAGAGGCCTCAGGCATGATAAAAGGAAGATTTACAAGGAATTATAATTTATTATATGAAAAAGGAATGATAAAGGTTGATTGGCCAAAGGCCCTTACACGTCATTCACATTGGGGTTTAAAAATAATATTTTGTAGACTTGCGGGAGGAAAACAATAATATTTGTTTCTCTTACAAAATGAAAGAACCATGTGATATGTTGCTACATGTCCATTGGGACCTTGCATAGCGTAGGAGCTTAAAAAGATTTCAAAACATATTATAGAAAAGGATGCCTTCAGTATCCTCAGAGATGGGTCTGGTAAAAGCACGAAATAAAGGACTTTAAGTTATAACTTAAAGGTTTGTATAATTGGGGGAAGTGTTCAATGCAAGATTGAAACAAAATTACAATGGTGTTGCTAAGGATTAGGGTTTTTTTAGAAAAACCTAATGAATACATTAGTGAAACCCCTATAAAATATCTCACTTGAACACCATAAGATCAGAAAATAACCAAGGAACCAAATTTTCAAAAGCACCACTATAAGGAAAGGTTTCTTGTAAGGATATGTTTATAGGATGAAATATGCTCTGAGGTGGTATAATATAGGAGTTTTGAAAGGTTCGACTATGTGATGAAATGGGTAAAATGTGTGTGATTGTAGGAATAGAAGAATGAGGTGGACATTGAATGGTAAATATATTTAAGATCTCATAAAACTAACTCAACATGTCATCCTCTAATGGATATGGAAAATAATACATCATGTTAGGTTCTTCAAAATATAAGTTAAATTCACATCAAATATCCTACACTCTTCATATTTGGTTAAAATGTGTGGTGAGGAGGAGGATACAAGTGATAGGTTGTGGGATGGTGGAGGTAAGAGTTAACTTGGTTTAAGGGATGAGGTAGGCTAAAAGTGAGCATGAAAGAAACTATGGGAGATGATTTCCCACTATGCTCTATCATCATAAACATTGACAAGTGTCCCTAACAAATAGTGTAGAGAAAGTGGATAGGAGAAATATAGTAGTCATAAGAAAACTAAGGTATATGACAAGGGATTACTAGAACCATAGGCACATAGCAGTCATGAAGACTGGGCAAGGTGATAACACTAAACATTTAAGAATTAAGCATGTCCTTTGACTTATTTACCCACTACCTATAAGTAGTAGATAATCAATGATAACCTAAAGTGTGAATTATTTTTGTGAGGCTATTATATAAGAAATTGCACCAAAGATAATATGCATTAGGCATGGAGCGAGGATTTAAGCATTCATAGTTTAAGGTCCTATGGGCACATTATCAATAAAATATCTTCCAATATTGAACTAGACTTCTTACTAATGCAATTTTATAATCATTAAAACTATCAAACTATCAAATTGAAATGGAAAAGAGGATATACTTTCAACTTTAGGATTCATTTTCTTAATTTCCCAAAGTTGTATTTTTCATTCTTTGCTTCATGTTCCTCTAATGGTTGATTTTTTTGTCAAAATTTTAATATAATCATTAAAACTATCAAACTATCAAATTGAAATGGAAAAGAAGATATACTTTCAACTTTAGGATTCATTTTCTTAATTTCCCAAAGTTGTATTTTTCATTCTTTGCTTCATGTTCCTCTAATGGTTGATTTTTTTGTCAAAATTTTAATATAATATTGAATTATATATCACTTTAAAACAATTATTCAAAATAATTGAGAATTATCAAATTCAAATACAAAACATGAAAAAAATCATTAAAATTCTTTAAAAAATAAAAATGCCCATTCAAATTATCAAATTTATTTTAACACATTTAATTTTAATCTTCTACATTAATAAAAAAAGAGGTGATATATTAGTCAAAAATGAATGAGATTTCTCAAAATTTTAAACAATGAGTTTCTTTGTCAAAGAAAACATAATTTGTAGGGTAAAACAAAGCATGTAGGTCCAAACTCATGAGATGCATGTGTTTTTTGACCACTTGCTATTTTTTACTTGCAAAAAAAGTGTGACCGCATTATAATACACTTGCATTATGTGTTGCCTTGGATAATTTCAATCCTTAAAGTTGGAATTTCCTTGGACATCCAACCCAAAGGGTTGAATTTCATTATCAATGCCTAAGGCATGATTTTTGCAAAATATAGTAAAACACCTAAATATTGAGTTTACTCTCCATCAGGTTTGCACATCTTTCAATGTTGATATGAAAAAATGCCACAATAACTTAGTCAATTCTCTCTTCCTTTTCTAACTATATATTTTTTCTACATTTCCAATATGTTAAGGTTTTGATCTTGAATTTATTTTTTCAATGTCTTATTTTTTTTAAAAACCTATGTATAGTATTTTTAGTGTCATTTTTTATTGTTCATGAAAATTTGAAATAAATTACATTTTTACATTCTACATTCTATTCTTTACACATTAAAAAACGGTTAGTTTTTTAAAAAAATAGGGGGGGAGCACACTCAACATTTTATTTTTTAGGATGTTTCTACATTAAAAATTAATGAGAAAATATATATTGATTAAATATTAGCAAAGAATAGTCATAAACTATAAAATATTAGCTAATCTAGAGTGATTTGTAAAATACTTTTTAAAAATTAACATTTTAGAGGGAGCTCATTAGACACTCTAGATGTTATATTTTTTTGACAAAAAAGGAGCATTTTGTGTGCTCCTCTATTTTAACTCTTAATCTCCACTATTTATATATATATATATATATATATATATATATATATATATATATATATATATATTAGAAAGTAGATTTTGAGCACCAAAACTCGTGTTCTTGTTGCATCTTCAAATTTTGATACTCATTATCTTCAATTTCTCATCCAAGATTAGTTTTACTATTTTCAGAAAAAATAAATGGACATTTTTGGCCGCCTTTTGGTCCCCCATTTTCATGCATGTACCCTTTTGATGTAAATGTTGAAAAATACAAGTCACAATTGATTACTAAGGTTTAATTTCAAGAAGATGAAATAGATTTTGGTGATATCTTCTCTCTGTTGGATGTTGTGGATGTGTTGTTGATATGTGGTTGTCATTGATGTCAACACTATTAGCATTTGGTTTATTAGAGGTTGTATATGTTGAGGATATTGAGAAAATTGTAAAAGAAAGTGTTCCAGGTTCCCAATGGAACTGTGCATGTCATGAAGGTGTTTTGTTCTTTACGTTGAAGTTCAGCTATTGTGGACTAAAGGGTTTTCTGTTGAGTGTATCTAGATCATCTACCGGAAGTTTCAAAGGTTCGCGCATAGATTTGATCATGTTGCACGGTTTGACAATATTTTTGTGGTCTCTGTTAGTGTTCCTGAGTGAAGTTTGTGTGATTCTAGAAATCTCAATTGTTGTGGATGTTTCTCTATTGTTTCTTGGTGCTCTTGGATGTTTCGAGATTGTGCTCTATCTTTGTGGTACATCCACATTGATCGGTGTGCTCGTGGTTAGAATTTTTTCCTGCGTATGTTCAATTTTTCTTGTTCTTGGCCGACATGTTGGTGGTAGCCTATTGTGGATCTTCGAGGAGGAATTAATTGAAGTCCTTTTGTGTTGGAGTTGTGAATTTGGGTCCCCACTATGTTGTGGCTGACCTTGGTGGATTCGCATTGAAAATTTATTTGTAAATTTGGACCGACATTGAAAATATGTTTTATTTTCCTGGTTGACTAAAGTTGTTAATGAAATCTCATGTAGCAGATATATAAGAGTGATTGTTTCATTGGTGTAGTGTGTGGAAAAGGTTCTTCGTGTACTGGGTGTGCTCTTATTTGTGTATGTGCAAATACCATTTGATTGCAGAGCAGAGTGTGAAGAAGATTGAGCAAAGTGTGAAGTAGTTTTTTGTGCTTAATTGGAATTGTAATCAGGCTTGTGCATAAGCTAATTTTTTAGTTCATACCCTCTAGATTTTAATCCTATTCTATATTGTTGGGTAGTGAGCCCCTTCTGTAATTGAGCAGTGAGGTCTAGGTAGTGTTCCTGAATGCATGTGCATTCCCCTTTATTGATTTCATTATACTTTTAACAGGGTATAATCTTATGGACTAACATCCACCATGGTTTTTCTCCTAATAGCCTAGTTTTTGCGTAAAAAATCTTGGTGTTCTCTATCTCTCTGATGTGTTAATTTTTTATTCATCAGATTTGAGATCAAGTTAAGCAAAGTTTGAAATTTTTATTATTATGTGACAACTGATTCATCCCCCCTCTTAGTTTTCTGTCCTTGTTTTTCCAACAATTGGTATCAGAGTAGGTTCCTCTGAAGAAGTCTAAAAGCTTGAGGTGATTCGAGATGGCAACGTTCAAGAAGGACAGTCCAAGATTTGATGGAACTAACTACTCACTGTGGAAAGTCGGGATGCAATGTCACCTAAGGTGTATTGGTGAAGCCTACTGGAAGATTACAAAAGATCCATATGTTATTCCTCAGAATGGTCCCTCCACTATGATGAGATCAAAGATGTTGAAAACAATATCAAGGCTATTGAAGCCTTGGTGAGTGCTCTAACAGATTCAGAGATGGCTAATGTGGTAGGATTACAGAAGGCTCATGAGATTTGGATGAAGCTAGAAATTTGTATGAAGGAGATGCACAAGTGAAGATGGCTAAGCTACAAAGTTTAAAAGGAAAGTATGAGAATTTGAAGATGGTTGAAGATGAAAATATCACTTCTTTTATGCAAAGAGTAAATGAAATAGTGATGGGTATTACATGTGTCGGTGGTTCTCTGGATGAGGATGAAATTGTGACTAAGATACTCAAATCCTTGCCTCCCTCCCATAAAATGAAGGCTCGCGCTATTGAAGAGCTTAGATCGGTAACAAAGATGTCAAGAGACACACTGGTTGGTAAGCTTGTTCCTTTTGAATTAAGTGAATTTGGTGAATCTGTTTCAAAAATTGAATCAACATTCAAGGCTATTGTATTTGGAAGTAACAAGCAAAGATATGGTCTGGGAGAATGTTCCAGAAAGATATCCAAGTACATGATGAAGAACTGAAATAGCTTGAAGATAAAGAAAGAGGGGTAGAAGAATTGGAAGCATTGATTGTAAAGAAAGAAGGTAGAGGAAAAGGTAAGTATGAAGGAGTGTTACCTATTAAATGTTTTTCATGCAGTAAAATAGGTTATTTTGCATCAAGATGTCATGAAAGAGTTCCTAGAACTAAGCCTAACAAGTCTAGATTCCAAAAGAAATGTTACTTTACTGAAGGAGTGACTGATGATGAGTCTGATAAGGATACTGGAAATGAAGATGAATGGGTTTTCATTGCTACCGTTGAAAATAGTCCTATGGCTACTTAATCTACTAAAGATGAGAAAGCTCTTGCAGCCCAAGTTGAAGAAAAGGATGAGTGGGTTATTGACAGTGGATGCTCACATCATATGACTGGTGATAAAAACAAATTTGTAAGTCTAGAGAAGTATGATGGTGGTATTATAAGATTTGGAGACAACAATGTTGGTGTGATTCGTGGAAGAGGTTCTATTTGTCTTGGTGGTAAGGATAGCATTGATGATGTTCTTTATGTTGAAGGCTTGAAGCACAATCTTTTGAGTGTTGGATAGATGGTGGGAAATGGCTATGATCTACAATTCAAAGATGGAAGATGCAAGATACGTGGAAGTTCTTGCAATATGATTGCTACTGGTAAATAGACAAAAGGTAATATTTTTCACCTGAATACTACTAATGGGAGTTGTTTAATTTCTCAAGTAGATGAAAGCTAGTTGTGGCATTGGAGGTTGTGTCAAATAAATTTTGATAACATTGTCAAGGTAAGTTTCACTCAAGCAATGAGAGATCTACCTAAGTTAATGAAGCCTGCTAACACAATTTGTAAGGAATGACAGATGGGTAAATAAACTAGAGTCTCCTTCCAGAGAAAACAATTTCATTCAAATGACTTGATGCAGCTGCTACATACTAACTGAGTTGTGGTCCCTCCAGAGTCGGAAGTATTCACAGAGAAAGGTACTTTATGTTGATTATTGATGATTACTCTAGAATGATATGGGTTTCCTTCTTAAGAGAAAAATGTCAAGCATTGGAAAAGTTAAAAAGTTTCAAGGCTATGGTAGAAAATGAGAAAGGTATAAAAATCAAGTGTCTGAGATCTGACAGAGGTGGTGATTTCACCTCCAGGGAGTTCAACTCTTTTTGTGAAGAACATGGAATCAAAAGACAGTTATCTGCTCCTCGAACCCCTCAACAGAATGGAGTTGCAGAAAGAAAGAATAGAACAATTTTGGATTCTGCTAGAACAATGATGATAGAAGGAAATGTGCCCCAGATCTATTGGAGTGAAGCTATAAGCACTACTATGTATACTTTAAACCGGATAAATGTTAATGGAAATTCTGGTAAGACCCCTTTTGAGCTATGGTTTGGTTACAAACCTACTGTTAAATATTTCAAGATCTTTGGAAGCAAATGTTATATCAAGAGAGATGATGATATAGGGAAGTTTGATGCAAGAAGCGATGAAGGAATCTTTTTAGGTTACTCTACTAAAAGAAAGGCCTATCGATGCTATAACAAAAGATTAAGAAAGATTGTTGAGAGTGCAAATGTCAGAATTGATGATTATTTTGTCAAATCATCTAGATATTGTGGATATGATTTTGATGAGGAAAACACAAACAAAGGGAAGAATGTTTAGACACATAATCAAATTCAAATTGTGCCATATGTTCCAGTTGTTCCAGTTGTTTCGATAAAGCAACCTCAATTCATTCTGGTAAGTCAAGGTAGTTAGGAAGTAGAGACAAGGGCAAGTGCAGAAGGAAGATCAAAAGAATCATAAGTTCAAGAAAATTCCAAAACTCCAAGGTATGTAAAGCTAAACCATTCTGAAAGCCACGTTATAGGAGATAAGAATAAAGGAGTGCAAACTAGAAGAAAGATTGCAGAAGAATACTACTTGATTTCCAAGATTGAACCTAAAAATGTCACTGAAGCCTACCAAGATGAACACTGGATGGAAGCTATGAAGGAAGACCTGACACAAATTGAAAATAATGACATGTGGATACTGGTTCCCAGACCTAAAGACAAAAATGTGATTGGCACTAAATGGGTGTTTCAGAACAAGCTGAATGAACAAGGTGAAGTGGTCCAGAATAAAGCAAGACTGGTATGTAAAGGGTATTCTTAGATGGAAGGTGTTGATTTTGAAGAAACTTTTTCCCCTGTTACCAGAATCGAAGCTGTTAGATTATTTCTTGCTTATTTTGCATACAAGGACTATAAAGTCTATCAGATGGATGTGAAGTCAGCATTTCTGAATGGAGAACTAGAAGAAGAAGTACACATTGAACAGCCAGATGGATTTCAGTTAACTGACAAGGAAGATATGGTTTTTCGATTGAAGAAAGCTCTATATGGATTTAAGCAAGCCCCCAAAGCCTGGTATGCTAGATTGGACAAATACTTACTGAAGCTTGGATTCACTAAAGGTACTGCTGATAGTAGTTTATATTTCAAATTGGATCATGATAAAGAGTTAATTATAGAATTCTTTGTCGATGACATCATTTTTGGAGGAGATGACAATATATGTATGAAGTTTGCTAATGAGATGAAGGATGAATTTGATATGAGTATGAAGTTCTTTCTAGGATTGCAAGTGACCCAGCTAGACAAGGGAATTTTCATATCTCAATCTAAATATGTGAGAGAGCTACTGAAGAAATTTGGGATGGAAGAATCAAATCCTGTTGGTACTCCCATGGTGACTGGATGTAAGCTAACATAGAATGATGATTCTCTTAAGGTGAATCAAACTAGATACAGGCCAATGATCGATGGATTACTTTATTTAACCCAAACTAGACCAAATATTATGAATGTTGTATGTATGGTTGCCAAATTTTAGGTTGATCCAAAGGAATCACATGTGAGTACTATTAAAACAATCTTCAATTATCTAAAAGGAAAAACTAACTTTGGACTTTGGTATCCAAAGGATGATGATCTTACTTTGAGTGCATATATTGATGCGGATTGGGCTGGTGATGTAGATGATAGGAAAAGTACTAGTGATGGTGCTTTCTTCCTAGGGAAGAAGCTGGTGTCTTGGTTGAGCAAAAAGCTGAATTCCATTTCTCTATTTGCTGCTGAAGCAAAATATATTGCTAGTGCAAACAATTGTACTCAAGTGATATGGATGAAACAAATGTTGAAAGATATCAGGGTGGTATATGAAGAGCCTATTTCCATATAATGTGACAATTCAAGTGCAATAAATATTTCAAAGAATCTGGTACTGCACTCTAAGACTAAACATATATCAATCAAGTTTCACTTCTTGAGGGAGAAAGTGAATGAGAAAGAAGTCAGATTGGAGTATGTTACTACCAAAGAACAGATTGCAGACATCTTTATTAAACTGTTGCCAAAGGATACTTTTGAGTATCTCAGAGGAATACTAGAGGCAATTACCCCTCCTTATAAGAACTAAAGAGATGCATTTACTTGCATCAATCCATGAGCTACATTGCTATATTTTGATCTAGATTGATGTTCCCATGGCTGCTACTCAAGGGGAGTAGTCAAATGTGTAGATATGTGGTTCAGAGTGTGTATATGGAAAGTTCATGGTTACCTTTTCCATTGATGTCAAAGGGGGAGAAATGCAATGTGAAAAATCCTTTTAAGGGTCGAAGAGAAATTGAGGAGAAGAGTTAGAACCAAAGGGAAATCAAGTGTGTTGGGTTGATGGTATTTTTCACATCATGTGTTGCCATCAATGCCAAAGGGGGAGATTTTTGGATGTTGTGGATGTGTTTCTGATATGTGGTTGTCATTGATGTCAAAACTATTAGCATTTGGTGTATTAGAGGTTGTATATGTCGAGGATATTGAGAAAATTGTAAAAGAAAGTGTTCTAGGTTCCCAGTGGAACTGTGCAAGTCATGAAGGTGTCTTGTTCTTTACGTTGAATTTCAACTGTTGTGGACTAAAGGGTTTTTTGTTGAGTGTATCTAGATCATCTACTAGAATTTTTAGAGGTCCGCATATAGATTTGATCATGTTGTGGTCTGCCAGTATTTTTGTGGTCTTTGTCAGTGTTCACGAGTGAAGTTTGTGTGATTCTAGAAATCTCAGTTACTGAGGATGTTTCTCTATTGTTTCTTGGTGCTCTTGGATGTTTCTAGATCATGCTCTATCTTTGTGGTACGTCCACATTGATCAGTGTGCTTGTGGTCAGAATTTTTTCTTGCGTATGTTCAATTTTTCTTGTTCTTGGTCGACATGTTGGTGGTAGCGTGTTGTGGATCTTCGAGGAGGAATTAATTGAATTCCTTTTGTGTTGGAGTTGTGAATTTTGGTCCCCATTATGTTGTGGCCAACCTTGGTGGATTCGCATTGAAATTTTATTTGTAAATTTGGACCGACATTGAAAATATGTTTTATTTTCTTTGCCGACTAAATTTGTTGATGAAATCTCATGTAGTGGATATATAAGAGCGATTGTTTCATCGGTGTAGTGTGTGGAAAAGGTGCTTCTTGTGTCGGGTGTGCTCTTATGTGTGTATGTGTGAATATCATTCGATTGCAAAGTAGAGTGTGAAGAAGATCGAGTGAAGTGTGAAGTAGTTTGTGAAGGAGTTTTTTTGTGCTTAATTGGAACTGCAATCAGGCTTGTGCAGAAGCTAATTTTTTATTTCATACCCTCTAGATTTTAATCCTATTCTATATTGTTGGGAAGTGAGCCCCTTCTTTAATTGAGCAGTGAACTCTACGTAGTGTGCCTGAATGCATGTGCATTCCCCTTTATTGATTTCATTATACCTTTAACATGGTATAATCTTGTCAACTAACATCCACCATGGTTTTTCCCCTAACAAGGTTTCCACATAAAAAATCTTGGTGTTCTTTGTCTCTCTGATGTGTTAATTGTTAATTCATCAGATCTGAGATCAAGTTAAGTAAAGTTTGAAAAGTTTATTATTTTGTGACAACTAATTCATCCCCCCTCTCAGTTGTCTGTCCTTGTTTTACCAACACTCTCATATTGTAAAATTAACTTCTATTTTATTGTTATTATGTATGGCTACTACTTATGACCTACTTTTGATAAGAAAATGGATGTTAAGATGGATTTTTTATGGGGTTTCAAAGGAAGAAACCAACATAAAATAGCCCAATCATTTTTGGCAAAGGTAAATTAAAATATATTTTATAAGTTAATTAAGTCTCTATATGGTTTAACTTAGTCACCTCAAATTTTATAGCAAAATTTTGATACTTACATTTTCAATTTGAGATTTGATAGAGCTAACTATGATTATTGTGTATAATTTAAGTAGGTTCTGACAAATTTATTGTTATCATCATATATGTTGATGACACACTACTCATTAGTACCAAATAATGATTTGATCAATATGCTTAAGTCTCAACTTTTTCTTTTGCTTAATATGAACCATCTAGGGGTTACTAAGTCCATTCTTCAAATAGAGATAAAGATAGATATATCTAGCAAGAGATACTGGTCGATTCAAAAGTAGTAGGTAAACTCTATACTATAGTGATTGAAAATATGGTATAGTAAGATAGTGAATGTTCATATTTTTATGGGAAATATTTTTTAATGGAACACTATGTAATGTCTCAAGATAAAATAATAATACAAATATGATTCTTAACCTTCCACAAAAACTTCTTATTTGAATAAAATAGTATAAACCCTAGCATTCACTCAGGTCTTAGAAAACTCAAATCAATTTTTTTTATGCATCATTAATATCATTACATTTTGAATATAAAATGATAACAAAAATTCTTGATCTTATTATTATAATAAATATAAAATAATAGGTATAAATATCAATCTCTTTCTTATTACAATAATGGTTGTATTACATTAAAATAATTCTGCAATATCTATAATTACAATAATAATTCATACCGATAGCAATAGATAATCATATCAATATAATGCAACTAGAGTCCACATACAATGAAGCTCAAATATGAACTATGTATGAGATCTTCCTTTGAAATCACTAGGGATTTCATCCTAGGATTCCTACACTCAAACATAGGTGCTCAAAATGGATTATCAAGGGAATTTGACTAAGTGTATATTATTCCCCTTAAATGGATTCATTTACCCCTTTATATCTATTAAAGCAACAATGAGTTAGCCACATTGTAAATTCATAACTCCAAATTTGAACAATGATTATGGTTGGGAAAAATTCTCACTTCTGAAAGTCATGGCACCAAAATTGACTTTTAATGGAAATATGATGTGTGATGAGGTGTTGTGGAGAGAAAAAATAAAGGCAAGAATATCGAGGATTAAGGGTCTAAAATATGACAAGACTCATACCATAGATCAAGGTGTTGGGGGTCAAGCAATAGACATGTCAATAAAGGTAGATCTAAAAGTTTGAAAAATACAAAGGAAGAGCAAGGGAAGGATGTAAGGCATGAAAAGATGAATAAGTTTGAAAGTATGACAAGGACCAAGGAAAGTTTGGACTTATATGGGAAAGTATTCTTGGATGAAGAAATCTGAAACTTTGATGACCAAAAAACACTTAGAAGGCTAAGCATGCCTTGAAACTTAGATACTTTAGGGACCTTATACATACATTAGGGGAAATAAGAGGAAGAACATGCACACAAAATGGGACCAAGAGACATATGAAAAATAGGAAATTGGAAATTGGGCCATATCTAGATTATTACAAAAGGGGACATGACAAGTCGACTTCGCTTAGAATTGCTTGCCCTCAAGTAATATAAATTTAAATTTTTATAACTCCTACTTTTTTCCAACAACATCCTTTGTAAAGTACCTCATTTTTTATGGCTCCATGTCCCAAAATTTTCATCCTTGTGACAATTATGGAATATATTTCCCTTATAAGTAACACTACACAACCTATGAACACTAATTCAATGCAGGATGTTGCATCATAAACACTCATTTTCATGCATTAAAAGCTTACAAGGGATGGATGTTGTGTCTTGTTACAACAATAATCTCTTTAGTGTAGATATTTAACTCATGTTCATCTATGTTTTGAGGCATATTCCCTCAATAATCCTCCAACCCTCTTATTCATTATTTTGGTTGGCTCAATAGCTTGAAGTTGATAGCATGTTACAAGATTGATATCTACACCTATCAAGTGAGATAATTGCTACCAACATATGTTAACAAATCTACTACCTCCATTATAAAAAATTGATTAATGCAACCCATGTAATTTTTTCATCTCATCCACAAAATCATAAATGTGATATTTACCATACACTTTTGGGAGACTCTAGATGGAATCCATGAATATCCTTTCCAAAGATTAATTGGAGATAAGTGAAGGTGGAAATAAGTTTGGAGAATGGACACATTCTCCTCCATTTGAATGGTGAGTAGTGTACTTGTTAATATACATGATAATTCCCTCCTTCAATAACTTTTATGTGAATCTCCCCCTTATTTTTCCTATGATTTGTGCAATATCTAGAGTGTATTGTGATGGGAATATCATGCAATACCTCCAAAATATTTTATTTTATCTTGTAATTGAGTGAATTAAAAAATACCTTCATATCCCATGAGACCATTTTCTCCCACTTTATGATCATCCTCTTACAACTTCTATCTAAGATGTTATGAGTAGATATGTCCTAGGTATATTCCATCTTGATCAAATTCCATCCAAATTTTGGGACTTTGAATTCCCCATCCTCAAATCTTCTTGTGATTTAGTCCTCTTTTGGTGTGTTATTTTTATGTTATCACAAACTAAGAAACTTGAAAAATATGATATCCCTACATTCACCTCAAATAGGGGTTTATCAACAATCCAAAAGAAACTAGAAAAAGATAGAAAATTATTCATTTTTTCCTACTTATATTATTCTTCATAATGACCGAAATTTAGGTATTTATCCCAATGTTGCTACATTTGTTGAAATTTAATTCCTTGACCAATTATTTGGGATAAGCTCAACTCTAAACTTGAAAATTTTAATGTTGTTGGAAGTTATTCTAAATCAAATTATTCTCGGATCCTATCAAGTTATTTGACTACTTGTCTAATTTCCTTAGCCCTTGTTTCATTTTCTTACTTCCTACACTTTTTACTACCTCAAGTTTTTCTTCTACCTCCACAATTTCTCTTTAGATATTTTCTAAAGTATCCTTGGTTGCTTTAAGATCAAAGGTGAGTTTATCAAACCTTTTCTCTTTTTTCTTAGATGCATTTTATGTTGTCTCTATATTTTGATGACCATATCTTGATCTTTAATGAGTTGTAGATATTTTTGATTTCATCTATTATGATACCTATTCTTCACTACCTATAAATTTTTAAGAGTAACTTTATATTTATAAATATAACATCATTTACTTAATTTTTCATTTGGGTGTTATTAAAACTTAAAATTAGCTCTTCAACGATTCTTTTCATTCTATCCAAATTAGTTAGAACTTCAACCTCTTTCTCAACTATTACTAATAGCTACTCTTTCTATTCATGTATCTTTATAGAGCTTTAAGAAATATTAGCAAGGTGAAAATCCTTGTTTTGTTCTTGTTCGAGCTAATTTAATTCTAATTATGTTGACTCCTCATGTTTTTCACTTGAGTTATTCACCCAAAGATAGCTCTAAATCATCAACCTTTAACTCCCTCCCATGGGAAACTACACTACTAGTTAATCCCTTGGCATTGAAGGTTTGTCTATCAACTAATTTTATATCTTGTTGGATTTTTATATTTGATGACGATTCATTAATTGGGAACTAGTTTATGTAATATCCATCACCATACTTCTTTCTATCCATACCACTTTCCCTTTAAATGTAAACTTTATTTAGCTTCCTATTTTATGAATCAATAGAAACTCATTGCTATATGATACAACCATGCTACACCCATAATTATTTCATTTCTCAAAGCATCAAATGTATTGCATACCTTGTTTTCCTCCATGACAACATTGAGTGACTATTTTATCCAAGTGTAGGGTATATGTCAAATTTGTTAGGAATAATTATATCAATTTTATCACAAACTTTAAAACCTCTTCTTACATTATGTCTACCTTTCGATTACCACTTGGGCCCAACTATATTGGCAAACATATTTGCATTCTCTTCAATTGAATTAGGTCACGAAGAAGGACAAGAAAAATTACCCTGATCAAAATCAATGAGATTATCTACTACCATGATCTTCTATTTTCCAATTACATACTCACCACATATCCTAGGCAACAAATGCATATTCTCAATTGTCATAATTAAAAATCAGTCTAGCAACATGTTGCATCCTCTATCAAGATGAATTGTGGGAACACCTTGGATACTAGGATCCCACTCCTTGGTGTATAGCCAATTCTCTATTTGATTCAAAGGATCTATATGTCCTTTATTGTAGGTGGTATTTTTAATTATTTTCCCATGATTAGAGAACTTTCCCTAATGAAAATTATTCAAGAGACATAATTTCAAGTGCATCTATGCTATTATAGTCTCCTTCAAATTTCAAATTAGAATTGTAGATACCCGAAATGGTCCTAGCTTATAAGTAACACTTTTACACTAATATTCATCCTTTTCCTAATGATTAAATAATATTCAATTATTTAATTATTATCTAATTTCCATATTCCACTATTAATTAAATGACTATATTATTTAATTAATTCACTTTATCTTATTCATTCCTAGTTAATTAAATAAATCCTATTTATTTAGTTACGTCTTTAATTATCTTTATTCTCCTAAATTAATTAATTAAATTGATATTTTAATTAATCATCCATTTCCTCTTTTTAAATTTAAATAATTACTTTAATTATTTACTTATCCACTTTCCCACTTTCTAAATTAAATATAATTATTCTATTTTCTCTCAACATTATCCACTTAGTCAATAATAAATAAAATTTATTTATCTAATTCTCACATGCATGTTCCTGTAATAATTAATTCATTTAATTGATTATTAAACTCATGCATTTCCACCTCGTTTTTAACAAACACTCTCTTCCAATCCACTAACTAATCAATTTTACTTCTCTCAATAAAATTAATTGACTCCCACTCAATGTGAGTTAATGAAGCAATAAATTCATCATGCAAATAGTTAACTGAAATATTGCAACCAGTTGTAGCTAGTTAACTCATCAATCAATTCCTCTCAAGGATTCTCCACCCTTGATCTCTTTAGTTCATCTTTCGATCTTGATCACCCATCCAAATCAAACATTTTCTATAAAATAGACCTCCATTCCCATTTGAAGGCTAACCACGAATCTTTGAGATTTTGTATTTTTATCATATTCAATATTTTATTTGAGCTTGAAGCAATATAGTGCAGACCTAAATCTAAGATCAAAGGAAAAATAAAGAAGAGCAATCAAGGTCATTCAAGGATAACATAGGAAGGTATATTGCATTGATTTATTGTCTTCTATGTTGTATTGTGCTTCATTGTTAGATTAGATTGCAAGAGTTGCTTGAATTATAATAGTTAGTGGTTACTATTTTTTATTCTTTCATGATTTATATGTCTTGTTTATGCACCACTTTTGTCTTGAATCAACACCACATTTGTCTTGTTTATGCACCACATTCATCCTAAATACACCGCAATCATTTTGTCCATGCATCACATCTATCAAAGAGGTAAAATTGAGCTTTTAGATTTTGTTGGTTTACTTTTTGATTATGATAGATTAAGCTTTCATGTCACTAATCTTTTCTATCATATTTGTGGCTACTACTAGGAAAAGAGATACCTTGAAACTACTAATTCTTTTTATTGCATATCACCGATTAAAGACACCTTTGAAACACACTAATGAGTTTGGTGTGTATTTTTTTGTCTAAGACTATCTACTAAAACATTGTTTCTTTATTTTTCTAGAATAAATAATCTCGTTTTGGATTTAAAAAGAATGATTATATTTTTTGTTTGGTATATTAGTGGCACATATGCTCTTCCCTTACACCTTGTGTGATCTTGGGAATCATAAATGTCACTAATTTGTAGTCTTGTTGTACAACTAAGGTGTAGTGTTAACGTATGCTCTCCCCTCACAACACCAAAGAACAATCTTGAGGATCAAAATTTGCACTATAACCATTTAATTCAGTAGCGATACTTTCCTAGGGGCCTCATCACCCCAAGTTTTAACTCTCAAGCACATTTCTTGGTGAGCTATATAAAGGGGAGAGAGTGAAATTTGTACCTCAAGGTGCAGACAACGTCCTTCAATTCAAGCCCCATGACCCTAGGTCCGCCAAGGCAAGGAGGTGATGGGTAGAGAGGAGACCCCTCTCAACTTGAGCATAACGAAAAGGCTCATTGTTCACAATAGACCCCTACTGTAACACCATCAAGATTTTAGAAGCCTAGGAAACATTCGTTCGTGATTTGTAGTAGTGCAATGTACAAGGATCAATACACAAAGTTACTCGCCATGTCCTCCCTTAATCTGAGCGAATATTTTTGGGTTTCTATCAATATCCTCTCAAGGAGAGAAAGAAGGTGAGCCTATGTTGTATCAGGCATGTGTCATTGGGTACCTAGTTATCCACTTTTGGATAGAAAGGTATTGAATAATTACTCTAATTATTTCACTATCTGATTTGGTGGAGCATTTATCACTTAACTACGAGGTGGGCCTACTACAAGTTTACACTCCTATCTAATTAACTAAGTTGTGTATGTATTCAATTGTCTTGAGTCTATTCTCTACTAGTGACACCATCAAACTTAGGGCCTTAAACCTTGTTACAAAAAGTCACAACTATTTTTGTCTACTATCTATTGTGTTTTACAAGTGTAGAGTCAAAACCAAAAAAATCAAACACATAGGGTCACTTAAAAAATTGTTCTTAGGAAAAATCTAGAGAATCACATCCATTAACCTATGTGCAGCGACTGTGATTTTGTAATGTAACTGCAAAATCTGTGTGACACATTTATTAATTTTTGTAATGCATCTATCTATCTTGAACCACAATTATCTTATCATATTCAACAATGTAATTGTGTTTAGAACCCTAGAAAATTTAGAACACTACAACTATAGAAATTTGTACCGCAATTTTCTTTGTCACATAATTGTTGAGTTTTATAATGCATCTATTATAGTTATGTGATGCAATTATAAGTTTATGTACCACATCTGTGTTTTTTCTATACCGTATTTATTTACACATATAAATCAATGTTTATTTCAGAAAATATAGAACTCAGACCTATAGACAAGGGGGATTCGCTACTCATGAGTCTCTTTGTTCTCAAGAGAATCCCAAGGGGCAAACTGCCCTAAATTACCTCAAGGAATAGAGCAAGAGTTTTAGAATCAGAAAGAGTAGGCCACAAAGGCTTGTTGGAAAAATTAATGAATTCTCGACCAAAGAATGGTAGCATGGAACAAGGATGACAACACAGTGCATTGGAGTCCCAAAGGTGCACTGGCATCTCGTACAGACTAGAAACTGAGTTTATCATAGAAAACAACTAAAGCGACTACTAACGTCACGATTACTTGTTGGTGAAAATTATGTAATCAACTTTAAATGATTAGCTTGGACTTCAACATGACTATGAAAGTGAATCTCTCCTACCGAGGAAGGAGGCG
>VDFB02302768.1:0-17261 GCA_007258455.2 Sequoia sempervirens | reverse complement strand
GGATTGAGGAACCTCATTCTAAAACATAACAATGGATCAAGATTCTTTTCTGATACAAAATTCATTGCACAAAATTCAAATCACTTTCAGGAACGCAAGCACTTTAGTTATAATACAAAAGAGACAGTTCAATAATATTTTTTTAATTATAACAGTATAGTTTTAAATTTTATTGTTTAGGTTGTTCGATTATACTGTCTTTCATTGGACCCCCTATTTAGATTGCACCACACATAGTGTTGTATATTGTATGAACAATGTTCGCTTTTCTTTTTTAAATGAATATCGTAACAAATCCTAATCCTATAAAAGTAATTTTAAATCTATTTTGGCATGACCATTCCAAAAGCCAACAATGAGGAAAGAGAAAAGAGTCACAAAAGGGTAGAGCAACAACAAATACAACAAAGAGCTATAGTCACCATAGATTCCACCTACTTATTTTTTTTTTCTAAAACATTTTTCTAGGCATTTATTTTTTCTTCCTACATATAAAATCTAATTAGCCCTCTACCTTAATAAAAATCTCTCTAAGGTAATAAAGTTCTCTTCTATTGATTTGTGCATGCAATTCCTTTGATCTTAATTTATGCTAATATAAAAGGAAACTGTATGTGGATTAATTACTATGTGAATAAACTCAGAAAATCAAACAATATTTCTAGCTAGAAATGCAACTTCAAGTAGGGACAAATGAACAGGCATACCTCTGCAATCTAAAATTTTGTGTCTCTCCTAATTGTTGACGCTTTCCTTTATTCCACCTTTTTTAACATCAACATAGAACAATATCGACTTCACTAAATCAATAATAAACTAAAGAACATAAATTTTGTTCTTAATATAATAAAAGAGAGATTATTCTATTCCATTTAACATAAAGGGGTAAAAATATTATTAAACCAAGGAAACATTACAAAGCAAGGCCATTAAATGGCCCTATCAAGTTCAACCAAGTGATCCAATTGATGAGACAAATCCGGGGGCAGATGGCCCTGATCCACCAAATTCCAATCATGCATATGATCGGAAGCCCATTTAGCCAAGCAATCAGCCACAGCATTCCATTCATGGGGAATATGGTTGAAAGTAACATGCTCCAGAGATGCACAGAGAGTGAGAATTTGTTCAACAATCAAAGCCAGCTGCCAGCTCACATTATCTATATACTGCCTTTTTAGTAAGTTCACCACAACCTGGGAGTCAGACGCACATATGATCCTTCGCCATCCCAACTGACTAGCCCGCTCCACAGCCACTAAAATAGCCTGAGCCTCCATAAGATTATTCGTATGAAGACCCTTATACACAGAGAAAATAAACTGAACATCTCCTGAGCTATCACGGCCCACACCTCCAATGCCAGCATGATAAGGATTACCACGAGAAGAGCCATCCGAGTTGATTTTTAGGATGCCCCAGGGAGGAGGGGTCCATCTTCCCTCCCTATTCACCTTCGAGGTAGGATGCCTGCATCTGTTACGCATGAATTGTCGATGCGAAGGAGGAAGATGAAGACGATTACAACAATCAACATCCCGAGGGTCCACCCGCATAGTCATATCACACTTAGCCACAATAGTTTCTCCTAAGGAGTGTAAAACTTTCCTCCAAAGGTGAGGAGCCATCAGCCGCACATCCTGAAAGATCCACCTATTCCTCTCCAACCAAAGATTCCAGATAATAAAGGAAGGCCCAATAGCCCAAGCAGCCTGGAGAAAGGAAGTAGAAACAGGGGCCCTGCCCCATCGTTCCCCAAATTCCACCAAAGAGGAAACATGCCAGCAGGCCGTATTCCACACCCCCCACCAGAAGTGCCAAATCTCCCTAGCATAGGAGCATTGGAAGAAGATATGGGATACACTCTCTTCACAGCCGTGACACAAAACACACATAGAGGGGCCTTGAAAACCACGCTTACATAAATTATCCCAAGTGAGACACCGATTTTGAGCCACTAACCACATAAAGAAGTTGCACTTGGGCCATGACAACTTGTGCCAAACTTGCTTCCACCAAGGGACCTCAATGTCCCCAAACAATTGCCTACTAATCTGTTTATAACTAGCAACCACAGAGTACTTTCCAGACAAGTCTGAACCATCCCAAGCCAAGACATCGGGTCCTCTCAAAGAATTACAAGCACAGGAAGCCAAAAGTTGGGAAAGCTCACGCCTATCCCCCTCCGACCCTCCTGGTGGCCACTCAGAAGGGTGCTTCCAACGAAAACGTAGAACCAAACCATCATGCTGCACCACCTTATAATGCTCCACAGTATCCCAGCCAGCCGCACTAAAAACCTCAGAAAGAGGCTGGAGATGAGGAAAAGAAGAAAGAATAGGAGGGTGACCATCCCAGGAATCTGACCAAAAAAGAGCCTGTGACCCCGAATGGCAGATCCAAAAAAGAGCATCCTTAATCAACTGCGCCCCCACTTTCAAAAGTCATAGAACCAACCCCTTCCAGAGGATAGCGAGGGACCTCAAAAGAAGCAACACCCCAAAGATATTTAAGGTTGAGAATACGAGCCCATAACTGGTGCTGATGGGTGCACCAGCGCCAATAAAGCTTAGCAGCAAGAGCTTTCCTATTCAAAATAGCAGAGCGTAAACCAAGACCCCCCTCCTGCTTTGGTCTACACACCGATTCCCACTTAACAAGGCTCCATTTTGAAGACAACAAATTACCGCTCCAAAGAAATTGATGAGAAAGAGCATCAAATTCCTTAAGGAAATACATAGGAGCCGCTTGAACAAAGCACCTGTAGATGGGAAGGGCCTGGATGACAGACTTAAGAAGAGTCAATCTAGCTGTAGAAGACAACCAACGATGAGTCCAATGATTAACCTTTCGCCTAAGCTTATCAAGCAACTGCTGCCAAGAAGATCTGGGCTGACGGCCAACAGCAAGAGGAATACCCAAGAAGACAAAGGGAAGAGTCCCAATTTGAAACCGCAGAATAGCAGCAATCCTACACTGGATAGCTTGAGGAGTATTAAAGAAGAAAATAGAAGACTTTTGCTCATTGACTCTCTGGCCTGAAGCCGCAAGGTAGATGTCCAA
Source organism: Sequoia sempervirens (assembly GCA_007258455.2). NCBI lineage: Eukaryota > Viridiplantae > Streptophyta > Pinopsida > Cupressales > Cupressaceae > Sequoia > Sequoia sempervirens. The sequence continues at coordinate 14,198 of VDFB02302768.1, read as the reverse complement.
ATTTTTCCTGAAGGAATTAGCCTCCCTAATACGAGCCAAACCCATAAGAGAGGTATCATCCATGAATTGTAGATGAGAAAGCGTAGGCAAGCCCATCCCCCACTGCCAACCATGAATCAAGCCATGTGAAACCTGAGATTTAAGAAGACGGCCAAGCCCCTCAGCCAAAATAATAAACAAATAAGGAGAGAGCAGATCCCCCTGACGAAGGCCCCTGGTAGCCCCAAAAAGCTCAGAAGGTTCCCCATTCACAATAACTGAAAAGGAGGAAGAAGTCACACAACTCAAAACCCAACTCACCCAATCAGAGGAAAAACCAAAGGCCAGCAGAATCTTCTGAAGAAAACTCCATTTAACTCTGTCATAAGCTTTGGCCATATCCAACTTGATAAACATAGACCTATCCTGAGAGGTAGCCATGGAATGAATGGCTTCAGACGCAATCACCACCCCATCCAGAATTTTCCGCCCCACCACAAAGCCACCTTGCTCCTCAAAAATAATTATTGGCAAACAAGATTTGAGTCTCTCAGCCATCAACTTCGTAATAATCTTATACACCACATTACAGAGTGCAATAAGTCTAAAGAGATCAAGTTTGTCTGCACCTTCCTTCTTAGGAATGAGAACCAGAAAAGTAGCATTCAGGGCACGAAGCATCTGCTTACTATGAAGTGACTCACGAACCACCTCTAACAAATCCTGCTTCACAATATCCCAAAACTTCTGGAAAAACTCAACTGGGAACCCGTCAGGGCCAGGAGCTTTCCCTTTGTTCATCCCAAACACCACCTCCTCCACTTCAGAAAAAGTCACCGGGCGGATAAGAGAAGCATTCACCTCATTAGAAATTAAAGAAGGAATACAAGCAAGGACTCTATTTTCATTAGCCTCAGCAGGTACAGAATCCTCGGTGAAAAGATTAGAGTAGTACTGAAGAGCCTCTCTAGACAGAGCATGTTGAGCAGAGATTGAAATACCCTCAGAGTTAACAAGAGAAGAGATAAAGCACTTATTTCGACGAGCTTGCACAGAATGATGGAAAAAGGCCGTATTCCGACCACCCTCTTGAAGCCAATCAATCCTAGCCTTTTGTTTCCAGAAAATCTCTTCACGGAGCTCCCACTCTTCCACCAATTTCAGAGCCTGGGATTCTGCATGCCCAAGAGCCTCCGAGAAGCCCAAATCCCGAATCTGACGAGTAATCACAGCAAGGCAGTCCAGCGCTTCTCTTTTCCTAGCCCAAAAATTACCAAAACTCAACCTATTCCATCGCTTAAGATGAAACTTAACAAATTGCAACTTCTTAACCAGAGAATACATAGCTGTACCATAGGCAGGGGTGCCATCCCGCCACCATTGAGCCACAAGATCACCCAAAGATGGATCACGCAACCACATGAGCTAGAATTTGAAAGGAGGATTCTTAGGATTTGGAAAAGCTGAAGTCGAGAACTTAATTGGCCAATGATCAGAGCCACGCCAGTCAAGAATCTCAGAGCAAATGACCAAGCTACCTCTAACCCAAGAGCAAGAGACAAGGAAATGATCAAGCCGCTGGGCAATCACTTCAGGCCCACTCCGTCTATTATTCCAAGTGAAAATTCCATTAGAGGGTTTTACATCCATCAAAGCTAGAGAGTCCACATTAGTTCGAAACATATCTGAAGTAGGGCCAAGCCTAGGCAGCCCTCCCCTTTTCTCCTCCAAGCTCAACACAACATTGAAGTCACTAGCTAAAATCCAAGGCAGAAAGGGAGCGCAGGACCTAACATACCTGATATGAGCCCAAAGCTGGGATTTACCACGAATATCAATTGGAGCATAAACATTACTGACCAAAATAGTCTCACCAGATTCTAGAATCGAGGCCACCATAGAGATGGCAGACTGGCTGGAAATCCACCAATGAGGCACAACCCTACGAGGATCCCAGAAAAGAGCCAGACCCCCAGAGGTTCCCCTAGATCCAATACACTGACACTGACCAGAAAACCAAATACGAGGAGCATGTTGAAGCATGAGGTCCACCTGAAGCTTAGTTTCCTGGACACAAAAGATATCAGAAGAATGAACAACAATCAAATCTTGAATAGCCTTTTGACGGGGGGTGCTATTCAACCCCCTTGCATTCCAAGAGAGAATAATCATGAGGAAGGTTGAGAAAAGTGGGCCTCAAGGGTCTTAATAGCACTAGATTCTACCAAAAGATCCCCAGTAGATTTAAGCTTGTCAGCATCCTTCTTGCGACCAGCTTTCGAAGAAAATTCAAAATTCCCCTTCTTGAGAGGGCGTTGCAGCACCCCCAAGGAAGGAGACGATACTCGCCCTTTGCCTGAAGAAAACACTGCCTTAGCCAAATATGCTAAAACAATATCATCCTGCACATCTACAGAGGCCCCAGGAGGCTCCAAACTCCCCTGCTCCAATGCCGGATAAATATTATGCACAACAATCGCTTTCTCCAGCCCTGTATCCAACCCAACATCCATACCAGTGGCCCTAGAAGAAAGCTCAACAGGAATCCCTTCCTCCACAGCCTGATTATCTAGGACCTCAAACCGATTGAAACCCTGATCACTCTGACTATCCTTAAAGGCCCGCTTGTGCCCCCTCCCTTTATTTCTCTGCTTAACAGGGATAAAGCCATCCTTATCAGGCCCACCCTCATCCGCAGACACCTTCCCTTTATCCCCTTTCTCCACCGAAGGTCCAGAAGAAGGAGAAGAAGACACCCCAGTAGCTTTAGGTGCCCGAGGACACTGGCGCTGAAGGTGTCCATACGCGTGACAAAAATGGCAACAGAAAGGATGGGACTCATAATCAAGCGGTTGAATCCATGAGGCAGAGCCAATACAAATTTCCAAAGAATCCGGTAGAGGGCTATTTAAATCAATTTCAACGCAAATGCGAGTGTAAGAAAATACCTTTTTATCCAGAGTATTTTGAGCAATGGCAGCCGGCTTCCCCAACAAATCTGCAATCCGGTGAAGAATATCCTCCCTCCAAAATTCTAACGGCAGCCATGGAAGACGGACCCATATAGGAACCCGTGTAGGAAGATCTTCTGTCGCATTAAAACCACCATGCCAGGGTTTAATGAACAAGCCAACATGATTATAAAAATATGGCCCTCCCTCAAAAACACGATTACGATCTAAGATACAAGAAAAATCAATCATAAAATAGCCATTTGCAGCCACCAAAATTTTGAAATCTCCTTCAACCTGCTAGGTGCGACAAATCTAGGACTCTAATGCCGAAAGAGGGACCCGGATACCCAAGAACTTGTAGATCAGAACATGTTGGCTCCAATAATCCATGTCCTCCTGAACCGATTCAGGAGAAATAACCAGAACAGGGCGATCTTGACTCCGCGACAAGCATCCGTTCACTTTCTTGAGCTTAGAGCTCTCACCCACAAAAGACGAATCTAATTTTTGTGCATGCATGGCTGCTGAAATATTCTGAGAAGGCTTTGGCCCAGCAAGCACAATGCTTTTGGGAGCCTCTGCCATACCTGCACACAGAAAATCAGCACCCCACCCACTCCGAATCCTCTTCTCAGAACCCCCCGCTTCAACCACACCTGACACACACCCCGTACAGCCTCCACCCACAGCCCCCAACTTCCACAGAACCCAACGCAGCAAAAAGGAAAGCCCTGGCCTATTACAGGCCGCGGGCCTCCAACAGCAAGGGTGCAGGAGCAGAGAGCTCAGCAAAATGCCGCCCTCCCCTCAACACACCAGGTCCGCTTATTCTAGTTTATATTGTTTTCATTGTCACTACTCCTTTAATTCATAAACCTTAATCTAATACATTTAAATATATTAATATATTAAGATATTTAAATATTAAGCAATGTTAATATATAATATGTTTTAATATATGTTTTTAAGAAATGTTTTAAATATTAAGAAATGTTAATATATAATATGTTTTAATATATTTTAACTATATATTAATATATTTAAGTGTATAAAATTTATTAATATGTTTAAGTGTATTAAATATATTAATATATTTAATACACTTAAACATATTAATAAATTTAATACACTTAAATTTAAATATATTAATACATCTAATAAACTTAAATATATTAATATATTTAATACACTTAAACATATTAATAAATTTAATACACTTAAACATATTAATAAATTTAATACACTTAAATATATTAATATTTTTTAATTGGTGCAAAATATATTCATATGTAGTTAAAATATATTAAAACATATTATATATTAACATTTCTTAATATTTAAAACATTTCTTAAAAACATATATTAAAACATATTATATATTAACATTGCTTAATATTTAAATATCTTAATATATTAATATATTTAAATGTATTAGATTAATATTAATTAAAATATATCAAGATATTTAAATTATGTAAATATATTAACATATTTAATTTAATTAAATATATTAATATATTCAATTTAATTAAATATATTAATATATTTAATATACTTAAATATTATTTATATTTTTAATTTGTACAAATATATTCATATAGTTAAATATATTAAAATATTTAAATCTTTAAATATATTTATGTAACATACTTAAATATTAATTAAAAAATATATTAATAAAGATCAAAATATTTAAATATTAATTAATATTTTTTACTTTGTAAATTATTAATCAATATACTTAGCATACTTAAATATAGTAATACATTTAAACACATTAATGTATTTAAATATTTGAATGTATTTGATTTCCTTTTTTGTTACTTTTGGGTTTATCAATTTCTTGAATATATTGAATATATCAAGTTATTTGTTTATTAAATATATTAATATAGTAATATATTAGTATATTGAATATAGCAATAGACTTCATAGATTATTGTATTTAATACCTCAATTTTCTTTTATATTATAAGTGCAAAGATTAAAAATCTATTTTATTTTGTCTCTTAATTTTTATTTCATTTTTATTTCATTTTCATCTTATTTCTTTTCTTCTTTTTTAATGATTGATGTGTGGTTTCCCTTCTCTTTGTTCTCTCTTATTTTTAGTTATTTTCTGGGGTGCTCTTATTATTCTTCTTCTCTTGCTCGGCTCTTTTTTGTATTCACCCCCCTTTTTTATTTTTATTTTTATTATTTTCTACCTTTAATCTTTTCAAAGTATCATTTTCCTTCCTTCTTTATTAATTTCTTTATTTTTCATTTTGTTTCTTACCCTCCTTCGTTATTAATATATCCTTATTGTCACACTATTATTGATTTTTATCCTTCTTCTTTATTAAACTATTTTAATATTAATATTGAATATTAATATATTTACTATATTAATATAGTCCATCTTATCAATTTCGTTATTGTTACAATTTTTTCCCATCTCTATTAAATTATTTTAATATTAACATTTAATATTAATATACTTACTATATTAATATTTTCCATCTTTTTTAATTTCTCTTTTGTCTCATGTTTGATTTTTTATCCTCCATCTTTATTAATATATTTTGACACCAACAAAGATATATTAATATAAAAAATATATAGTTGGTTTTTGTTTTTCATCTTTCTCATTTGTTTGCATTTCTTTGTATGGTCATTGGTTCTTTTAATTGTCAATTGTCTCCTTTATTTTTAATTTCTATATTATTATTTTTCTAGCTTGCCATCCCTTGGGCCTTGTGCCTCCTATCCCTCTAACATTCTTCTGCCTCTTTTTATACCTATTAGGTCTGCAACAAATTTTCATATCCTTGAGCTCTCTATCCTGATGATGGATCACAGAGTGTGATTCGAAACGTTGATTCAAAAAAGCTTACACAATCGAATCTAGAAACAACTATTCATACTCTTATGGATTGTGGAAATCTAATAACTTTGAAAGAAAGGTGAATTTGGGTCAGGGATGAAAATGCATGATTGGTTAATTATTTTGGTATATTATATACACTTGTATAATGCATGTACTTTTCAGTGTATTGTGTTTACTACTTTTGGAAAAATAATGAAAAGATCATTTTATAATTGTTGCAGTACGTTCTACCTCTATCTCTCCCAGACAACTTTAACAACAATGTCAAACAAGTTATAAATGATCTTGGAAAATACATGAGGTAAGTAGCGAGATTTGTTCAATTCGTTGTATACATCTTATAATTGCCATTTATTTTACTTGTTATGTAATATACTGTATATTTTTGTTAAATATCGTTAATATATTTGCCCCTTGAATCACTTTTAGATGGCTATCATCTAAAGAAATCCATAAAGAAGATATAAATTATTGGAAGAGAAAAATTCCTCGTCTAATGTGTGAAATGCAAAAGTGCCTACCTTCAACATTTTTCAATGCACAAGAACACTACCTCATATACCAAGTTGAGGAGATTGAATTATGTGCACCTGTACACACAAGGTCAATGTGGATGGTTGAGAGGCACTTGAAATTTTTGAAGGCTTTGGTTAGACAAATAGCACATCCTGAGGGTTCTATGGTGGAGGGATATATGGTATACCAGACCATGGTGTACATTAGTGAATATCTTTCTAGTTTCTGACTGAAATCCATTTAGATGGCATTTGGAATCCCACAACTCCATTAACAAAATTAGAAGAATTACATTTGAGAAGGTAGATTAGAGAGGAAAGTGAGAGGTAATTATAAGATGGTCATGGAGATTAATTGGAATATATTTTACATATGGTTTTTACGTATATTGTACTTATTTAATTATTAATCTTCAATATGCATCAATTATAAATTAAGGTCATATATCGTGGTATTTAACTAATTATATGTCATTTGTGAATTTCAATTTTTTTTTATACAGTTGGCCGAGAGTGGGATGAATTGATTTGTAGCCACCAACAATCTTAATGGATGATTCGTGATGGATTGAACGATATCAACAATCTGGTCGTGCATTAACATGGGAAGGTGTGGCTTCATTAGTTAAAAAAGCTCATTGTAATGGAGATTCCAATGTTACACGAAGGGAAATTGATTTAGTATATGGTTTAAGAGATAAACAGGTATGTATAAATATATTAATCACCCATATTATTTAATTATTTTCAAGCATATTGATGTATATATATCTTAGGATTGTTTTCTTTGCATACATTCGGCCAAGAATAAGTATGTTTATCAACTGACGATATTGCAATAATTTTACATGTTTGACATATTGCAGGTGAAACACCACAAGGCTATGTGGTGCAATGGTTGTAAATTTTGAATCAAAATGTTGGATGACATGAAGAAAACTTGTGATTCTGGTATAACTGCAGTCTTTCAGGTGACTAATGTTTCATCTAGAAGTGATGCATCCGTAAGTCTCAAAAATCGACACTATGGGATTTTTGATGATATAATGAGTGGTGACTTTAAGTCCTTCGACACTTTGTTTGTCATCCCATGGTACAAGCTATGATTGAATGAAATGATCCTCAGAGAATCGTTATTGAACATGATAATGGTATTACCATGGTTAATACAAGGTTGATCGAGTGAGCTGGAAATGAGCCCTTTGTTCTTCCAAGCCAATGCGAGCAGGTATTTTACTCAGGTTCCAGGTAAACCAAGTTGGTCATTTGTTGTCAGACATGATCCAAGAGGAAAGACGATAAAGTATAATGTGGTGGAAGAAGAAGATACCCAAGAATCCAGAAGATGATGTAGATGATGATCGTGATCAACTGCTAGTTTATGATGTCCCCGATTAAGATGTAGAAGAGGAGGAACTAGATGATGATGATGTAGGAGTTAATGTTCATGAAGATGATATCCATGTGGATGATGACATTATCAAACCCATATCGATGACGATGATGATGATATGACCAATCCCATAATGCCTAATCCGATCTGAAGGATACGACAAAAGATTGGATGAAGAAGATCTATCAATGACATTGAAATGTATAAGTTATGATTATATTATCTATTTGATATTAATTTCTTTGATAGAATTATATTTGACTTATGTGGTTGCTATTAATTAATTCATGATGTTTTTAATTTTTATGCCATTACATAATTAATTTAATGATGTACTTTTTAATGTTTGGAAGGTCAAAAAATTAAAACATTTCAATAGTGATGTTAACAACCTTCAAATTAGTGTGTTTTATGTTTCATGTGATCATAAAAGATTAAAAAGTCAGTTGTAGAGGCGGTTGTTCAGTGGTTGACGTGTATGTTGGTTCTTTTTACAATGTAACCAGGTTTGTCTTCTAATATACCTATGGAATTGCCAATTCCAATCGAAGGTAGCTCGAAGGACCTAGACCAACTAACAAGGACTTTAAAAGCCTCGTGTTAGCTCTCAAAAACGCAGGTAAGAATACCTCAAGAGGTTTCCAATCTCTTGGAACATTTTAGGGTAACAGACAAAGCCAAATGGTTTAAGCTTTCTACTCTTTAGGTGCTGCTAGACCTAGGCGGGTGTACCTATGTGAATTGGGCAGACTTGACTTTTGATCTTCTCTCTTGCAGTGATTTGTCCACGATGGCAGATGGAAGTGGACAAATGAAATCAAAATTGGTATAGATCGTATAACAATATTCAAAACTAAATCCTAATATGCTCAGTTAACAGATGTAAAGAAAAATGAATGAATCTTAATGATGAAAATGTAGAGACTAGTACCTTATTGGGTATGCGGAGTCAAGAGAAATTTGAAACAAGTACTTCGTTCTAGCAGACATTCAAGTTGTTTAGCATTTGATTTAGTTTATAACTTGTATAAACATGCAAGGTTATGATTATCGAGTTCTTCTTAGTGATCCAATTAACATTCTCTAATTACTACGATCAATTTAAAGGGTTTAATCTTTACTGGAAAGAACCAATCGATTGACCATACAGATGCAACAAATGTGCACTGACAAACTGAATGTAAACTTGTTACACCAATTTAAATAACCAGAAAACACCATATTGGAGACAACTTTAATAATACTTTCAACAAACACCATAAACAACTGATACCAGAAACAACTGCACCATATTATTAGATTTCAATTGATATCTCCATGATTCAAAACATGTAGCATAGTCTCATATTGGAAAAACATTGTATTACACTCTATATTTTCTATCCTCTAACCTATTCTACTTATCGCTCCTTCATTTCATTTTCAAAACAAATATTTATACATTGAGAATACGAAAGGACGCGTCCTTTCAGAAATCAAAATGTCACATGTTTACAAAATAAAAGATTAGAGGATAATTAAGCTCTATTAAGCCACAAGTGAGTTTTAGCAAGATGATTCAAATAATCCCGGCGCTCGTATGTATCCGCATCTCCAACCGCATTCTGGATCGTGATTTCCATCTTTATCATCTTCTCATTCTGCTCGCTCACTTCTTCTAACGTTGTATTCTCCGCATAAGCTATCCTCATGACTTCATTTAACAATGATTCACTTTCATTCTTCCATCTGGCAACCTTCTTTCAGTTCCCCTTTGTCATCAGAGAATGTAATCAATGTTTTCTTGGCAGCATTTATCAAACCCTGTTCGTCCCCTTGCAACTCATTGTAGAAGTTTCAATGTCGATTTATAATATGATTTCAAGCTTCAATTGCTGCATTGTTAGAAGCATCTCTTTTATCTATCTCATGAAACTTCTCCATAATCTGTCCATCCATCCTTTCATGCTCCTTTAATGCAGCAAGAGTATGTGAATGTTTGCCCCAAAGTTTATTCAACCAAGGTGTTAAACTATCTTCCCTTTTCTTGATTATTGCAACAATTGCATCATGCTTTCCTTGGGAATAAGCACTTGATCCAACCCAATGATCCTTTGTCTGAGAGCTTTCTCCTTGAGTGAGCATCCTAGGTATCTTCATTGTAACACCAACTAAATCCTTTAGTCTGTCATTTTCTATCAACATTCTTTCATTATTTGCTTTGTACATCTCCCTTTCCTTTATCAACATTTGAATTTGGGCCTTGTTCAACTTTACAATATTCACTCCAATTTCTGTAGTAGCCACAGGATCAGCTTCCCCAACCTTTAGGTTCATGACATGGCCAAATGCCTTTTCAATGTCAATGACCACTGATTTCCTATGGGGTGGGTATAAGGCCCAGATCATCAATGACCCTTCATCAATATTGTATTTTGATCCAGCATACACCTCTGTTACACTTTCTTTGTCAAGATTATGTGTAGCATTGTTGTCCCTCAAGAAACTATCAAAAACAAGGGCTGAATTGAGATCTAGCCTTAGAAAGATCATGACACCAGCATCTTGCAACATTTTCCTCCCCATTTCAGGGGTCATATTTGTCATTTCATCATCCACACATTTCCTTAATTCGTTCAATAATTGTTCTTCATTTCCAGTAGTGACATCATCAACCTTTTCTCTTATTTCCTTCCCATTATCTTTATACAAAAATGCTTTGAATTCTGGGGAGTTTATGAACTCATCATCTGAAACAAATGATCTATACTCAATATGCCTTGCATTTGCATCACCACTCTCAACACTTAGCTCTCTAGTTGGGCAAACATATTGCCGAGTTCTCAATCTAGATGCCTTTTCTGGTTGGCTTTGTGGCACATTATCTTGTGGTGTCTCTTCCCCTGAAGATAATTGCTCTGCATCATGTAGCCCTTGGTTATATCTTTCAACCACCATCTCAGCTTCATCTTCCTCCAGATTGTGAATCATATCATCAAAGGGATAGGGCACATGCTAATACTTTCCAAAGTGTATCTTCTCTTTGGCAGAATTGATATATCCTTCTGGGTCAAAGCTCTTCCTTGGTGATCCTCTCTTCATGTTGTATTGAAGCAATTTGTCAAGGATCAAATTGTATCCTTCCTTGGCCAACACAGTGAAATCACCAAAGCACAATGAGCTAGGCATAAAAGCCTGCTTCCCAAAAGAACTGAAATTCATTACACTGCAATAATCCATCTGCCTAACAATCTCCAGATATGCAATCTTGTTTGGAACTGTCTTTGGCAGAATGAAAGGGGCCTCTTCAAACCCATAGACTCTGATCATTGTAGCTCCCTCCAAACAATACCAATCTCCCCAGTTATGATCAATTGGCCCATTGAAATCTTTTGGCCGAAGAAATCTCTTAATCTCATTTGATAATGAATAATTACAGGGATATTTATACAATCTGTACAATGTTTTCACAAAATATTCTTCAAAATGAATGAAACTAGCATTAGCAAACCTGCTATCCCAAATAGCAGTCCACAATTGAACAGGTAATGCTTCACCATCTTTACCAAGCTAAGAAATTCTCATTTTTGGAGGCCATACTCCCAACTCCTATCCAAAATATAGTACCAGGTGCATCAACAATGAATAATGCCTAAGATAAAAAGTAGATGATCCACCTTTTATAGCCATCAGTCCTGAATCAAGGCCCCTAGAAATGTATGAGGCATAGTCAAATGGCCAAGAATTATGATACTGGATATCTATTGTGATAATCATGGGCATAATTGACATACACTCCAGGGCATCCATTCCCAATACCTGACACACTGAAAAATAGGTGTATTTCATATAGGGTTCAAACAAGTCCACATGATAAGGGGGGCCCTCACTATCATGCAAATGATCTGGCTTGCTGCCTTGTTTAACTTTGTGAATTGGCAACCTCCAACCCTTATAGATTGTATCCATTCTCAAGAATTCCTTCTCCAATTCCTCGTGTATGATCTCCTCATTGCAAAACCCTTCTAAATTGAAAACATGCCCAATTGCCTCTTTTGACAGATATATTTGTGGTTTTCCAGATGGTTCACATATAGCTTTATGCTTTGGGTCATAGTTATCAGCCAACAATTTTACCAGTTCAGCATTCACAAACATTTTAGGGCACACCAGTTTTCCCAAATTCAGCTTCCATGGGTTGCAAACTGGTTCAAAATGACTTCTTCTATGATAATGGAAATTGAACAATTCATACCCACTTATGGTAGTCCAGACGTCTCCTATGAATTTGCATTTGTCATCTAGTTTATCAATCTGTGCCCTAAGTTGTGCAGACCTTCTGGCTCTAGGCCCTGCACCAGCCAACTGATCAATGAGATCTTGGTTTAATCTTCATTCAGTGCCCTCATGTTTTGTATCAATTTTTTGTTTCTTCCCTTTCGATTGACTACTTTCACCCTGTTTTCTACTTTTGACTTTTCCAGAACTAGGGTACTCCATTCTTCAAGATTTCAGAAGTTAAAATTTAGAAGGCTAAGATGCAGTCACTTACAGTGTATTGCTCGAGCTCCTTAGGCTAGAAGATGTCCTGGTTCTCTGTTCGCATTGCTGACTCTTCTACAATCAATTCAACACAAATGCATTTGATTACACTTACCCTGTTATATCCCGTCGCACCATTAATATGTCAGCTGAAGCACAAATGAAGAATTATTTGAAACTTGCACTGTCGCATCAAATGTCTTATCAGTGAGAGATTTTCAAATTTGGGGAAAAATATTTTTTGCAACGTTCATTAGATCTTTTGCTAAAACATCCTGTAGTCACACCGAAGGCCAATGTCTCATCGACAATCATCCTTTAGTTCTTTGTGTTTCGTTGTGACCTTTAGAGTCAGGGAGAAGTCTCACAAACAATACTTTGTCTCACTAAAATGTATTCTTTTGTCTCATGTGGGTTGCTGTAACACTCTGTTGTCGGGGAGACATCCCATAGATATCCTATGTCTCACTGAAAAATCTCCTTAAGTTTACTTCTTGTCGCCGTGACAATATCATTCTCTTACCGATGAAATAAATTTCATCGACAAGACTTACGAATCTTCGAAAAGACTCATACTGATGCCAAATGTCTCGCCGAACCTGTTCCTCCAAATTACTTTATTCGATGAGACTCTCCCCGAAGTATTCTTTCAGTGTAACCTTCAATTTTTGATGGAACTCATGCCAAAGACTTATTCTCTCGCCGATGGAATTCTCTATCGGTGTGACATTTGAGTCAGAAAGACTACATAGCTTCTTCCCGATAGCTTTTTGATGAAACCCCCCTTGCGCCTTATTGGCAAGACCCACTGCCTTCGGTAAGACATCATTCCGATAACCTTCTATTTGGCCGATACATCATTCCCTGCACTGGTCGGTGAGACATACATGAGTTCATTATGACTCATCTCGATAACAATTCTCTTGCCGATATGAATTTCCTATCGCCGAAACAATAAATGTGTCTCGTCAATAATCTGCAACAAGAATACATTAGTGAAAAATATGGGTCGGGGAGACCTTCACCCTGTCTTGCCGATATGGGTAATACAATGAATTATCAAAGACTGGATGGATTCAAATGAATCATATGAAAAAATACAAGCAAGACGCCATAAGGAGGTAACTTTATGCTTATCATGAGGACTCAATTTGGAAACTCATGAATGCAATTGACTGTGAAAAATTCAAAATTTTATAGTTCTAACACCTCGTACACTTCGGGCTCTGCAAGACCCGGGAGGGTGATCCTTTAATGTGTTTACAACCTCTGCACCATTATTATAAACAACATTAACAATAGAAGATGATCTCACTTAATAGCTCAACACGATAAGATAATATCAACTAGATTTGGCTATTCATAGACAATATCAACTATCTAGAGCTTGAGATAACTAAACACAATCCATTGTATAAGATAGTCAATGATTTGCAATTTGTAGCAAGCTCTAGGCAAAGATAAACAAATACTGAACTACATGAATAATTACAACTTAGATCAGTGCCATATATCCATTGCAGGAGTCAAATTCATAAGCATCTAGAGGTTTATAACAGATTTAATACATCACATATAAAATCCCTGACAATATTGCATTACAATTTCATTAGTGTGCATTCTAACCCAGGACTACTTATCAAATCCTTATACAGCACATATCCACCTATAATCCCATTCAAGCATTTTGATTAATTCCTTGAATTAAAGCTAAAATAGAATCATACACACCACAACAGTGAGATGGATAAAACAACCCTTAGTTATTTCATTCAAAGTTCAGATATGCATGTACAATGGAGAGACATGAGCTCGAATTTTTATTTCAACTCAAATGCTAGTACTGTTATACAACATTAAATCTCTATGAACTCAAAATGTTTATAATGACTCAAACCTAAATTGCATTTCTCTAAATCATGGACTTTTCAATTAAATGCAACTTCACCTAGACACAGAGCGAAATT
>VDFB02302767.1:0-44490 GCA_007258455.2 Sequoia sempervirens | reverse complement strand
CCTAAACCCTCCCCCTATGGACTTAAGGTCATAAGGGAATCCTTTTCCCAAGAACTACCTACATACATACTTCCAAAAGGGATCAAAGTCACATGTTATTCTCCTCACCGAGTCTCTCTCTTGAGCAACCTCGATATTAACACTTAACAATAGATAGGAAAACATAACTAAACTCACAACTGAACAACGAATACTATAACACTCCCATTTAATAATATTGAGGTTTTAAATAAAACCCCACATATTATTCATAATTCAATTTCAACATCTCAAAATATCATATAGGTTCATCTCCTTGACACAAAGGTTAGGTTGATTACTTAACAAGAATTCCTCTTTGAACATTTGCACAAACCATACTTATCACTAGATCAAGATATTATGTCATAATGGGTACATAAACATGAAGTTACATTATTGTAATCATAATCACCGCGCATGAAAAAATTATATCCTAATTAAAAGCCATGTGAGTTTGTTTTTTAGCTCACAAATATGTAAAACACCCCTTAGGCATGACATTATAGGGTTGGGTCCCATACTACTCTAATTAGGCATACCTCCCATGCACTAGAAGGTATCATTTACAAAATGACACCCTTCAATCACAACTCATTCACCAAGGATGTATCAATAGTTGTGTGTAGATGGTAATATTATTTTAGCAAGCCTACATCTCCTAATTTTCAAATTATTCATATGATGAAAATTTGAATCCAAAAATTAACAAAACAAAACCATGAAACCACAACACTTTTGAGATTTAAAATAACCCATTTCAACAATTTAATCACAATTAATTTGACTAGGATCAATGGCTATATAATAAACTTATTCCTTATCATGGGTAGTTATTTTACAACAAACAATAGTCTTGATACTTTAGCAAAGAAAAATAGGAAACAACTATGCAACTTTCTAGCTAAATAGATTGATGTCAAATGTTAAAGTAGAACTTATCTTCATAGCACAATAAGATAAGTGAATTTTTACCTAATTATCAACCCAATGTGAGATGCAATGTCATAAATGTTGGTATTTAAACCATATACCATTGAGGGTGTCAACAAGTAAATGGCATTAGAAAAAATCATTAATCATGTCCTATTATTTCTAATAATAGTTATCAATATCTTTATACAACTTTTCAAACAAGCCTTGGCCTTAATATTTTTAACTCCATTCATTTCATGTTGTTCTATTAACAATACTGTATTACCTACTAAAAGAAAATGTGTTAAGATCCTGGTTTAAACAACCTCAAGAGATCAATCAAATATGTGACTTAGAACTATCCAAGTCATACCAATACTTAATCATGATTTGAGAGATAGTTCACTAAGAATAAAATTAATTCCCCCCAGTAGAAGAAATTATATACCTTAGTTCTCATAGTCATGAATCCAAAGGTCCTCAATCACTCATCTATTTGTGCAATAATCTCCTATACAGAGAAGGGAGATTTTTTCCCTTTATATGCGAGAGAGTCACTAGCTAGAGTAATTATTGGTAATTTTACTACGTGGGCCATTTTAGAATGAGCAACATGTCTTTATTAGAATTTATAACAATGAAGTTTGGGCTCCATAATTTATAACATTATTGCCTAAAATATCTAGAATGATGAGTGATTTCAAACGAGGATACATTTGTTCATGAAAATATACTAAGAATCATTCAACATACATGTCACTTACTAATAGTTTCCTTGGATTATTTTACAAAAATTCAACCTTATATTACAGTATAATAATCATCTCCGCCTATGGCTCGATGGCCAATTTATAGGTCTAAAGAATAGAGAGTGGGAAAGTTTCTTAAAAGTGTCCAAGAATGGCCCTAAGTGTGGTACTTCTCAGACCAGCACCTACAAGGAATGTGGGTAAGTGAGTTGAGTTTTAAAGAGGTGGTTCAGGACTATCTAGGGTCTAATTTACTTTCCAACAACAAACAACACTCATACCCTAGGTCGCAACATTTACTAGAAGGTTTTTTTTATAGTCTTTTCTTGTTTTTAACAATGAAAATGACAATGACAATTAAAAATGACTAGAGGAATAGGAATAACCTAGAATAATGGTATCCAAATGTCCTAATGTCTAAAATGTCAAGTTAAGCTACCTTTCCATGTCGCCCTTCATACCATATCTATTAATGATGTGACCTTAGTCTTACCAATGCTCCTCTCCTCTCTTAATGGTGTGTGTCTCTTGCATTAATTATTCCTTCCCTGCTAGTCATTTACAAAAGAATGCCACAACCTTGCAATATTTTTTTTTTAATCTTCATTCTTTTATGTTTTTAATCTTTCCATTGATTTATTTTTTACTAATACTTTATCCCTTTAATACCACCTAACATGGGATGGGACATGATTATGTCATGTGTCCTCATAATAACCAAGTCTAAATAACCTAAACAAGTTTAATAATGTGTATGCAAAAAGAAATATCTCCTAATGTAAAGAAAAAAACCTACACTAACATTTAGAAAGTGATATGAATGAATAAAATATAACAAGAGAAGCTACCATCAAACCAAACCAATCTCTCTTACTCTCTTACACTTGAAATTTGAATTATTAATTAACTTTTAAAAACTATTATTTACAATTTTGTATTTATAACACATGAAAAACATCTAAATATTTTATATTAATTAATTTTTTTATTCTTAAAAGTTGGTTTAAATTTTTTATTCAATATTATCAACAACTTTTATTTATTAAGTATACTATAAATATTATACTAATACTTTTAGTTATTATTTTATATTTACAAATCATGAAAGTCTATAAAACATTTAATATGAATTAACTTTATCTACTTTTATCTTAAATTTGTCAACATCATTTATTAATTAAATATTACTATAAACATTATATTATAACTCTTAAATATTATACTAATACTTTTACTTATTGTTTTATATTTACATATCATGACAGTCTATAAAACATTTAATATGAATTAACTTTATCTATTTTATGTTAAATTTGTCAACATCATTTATTAATTAAATTTTACTACAAATATTATATTATAACTCTTATTTAAATATTTATATTAATAATGTTTATTAATATTTCAAAGTGATCGACCACCTGACTCCAACAAATTTGACAGATCTTAATGTATTTATTTTATTGACAACTAGAGCTTTACTGCAATGGACCCTATTCACTTCACGAGCGGTATAACCACCACCATTGATGGAGAGCGTGCTGTGGAAATGCAGAACTCTCCAGTTATAGTTTAAATATCAGTTATTTTCCTCAGCGTTGGTGTATAAAACTATACCTCTTTTCTGGAGTGGGCGAGGAAAAATGGCAGACTCTTTACTAGAGGATCCACTTATTCATGAGCAGAGGGAAGGGAATGAAGGCATTTCACGTAATCTACAGGGAAGCAATAAAAGTGAGTCATTGATATGTTCAAGAGACTTAGGAAGGAGGATTGCAAATGAATCAAAGAAAATATGGGCGATTGCAGGGCCTGCCATATTCAGTCGCATGGCTTTGTATGGGACAAACCTTGTTACTCAGGCTTTTGCAGGACATCTGGGAGAATTGGAATTGGCTGCCATTGCCATAGCCACTACTGTCGTTACAGGTTTCAACTTTGGTCTCTTTGTAAGTATCCAAATTGCATTCCTTATCTTTTTCTTTTACAAGAGCTTAGACAGCAGGTGCTCTGATTGTTTACTTTTAACTTTTTTTAAAACTTTTGTATATTCTCATCATCAGAAATCATATGCTTTACTTGTACCTGTTATTCCCAAGCCTTTTAGCAATATCATGAGCTCAGGCCATTTTTCTATTATCATTAGACTGTTTTTAAATTCACAGTTACAACTGATATTCCTCATACTAAGGAAACATATTCTTTATAGCTGAAAGAAGGGAAACAAACTTCCAAACTTTTTTCATGGGCATGTCCAGATTTCAGGTTAAGTGTTCTCTATATTTTTTTATGCTGATAAAAGCTTTTTACGTTTTTGTTTTGTTTAATCATCTACAATTAAAAATTGATAAATATTTATTTTACTTTTATTGAGGTACTGTGCATATGGTCTATCTAACAATCTGGATGCATAATTTTATTCTCTTTCATCTTACTTTACTCATGACGTATGGTGAGTATTACAATCTGGATGCAAAATTTTATCCTATTTCATTTTACTTTATTCATGGCATATTGTGTGTACAACAATCTAGATGTATAATTTTATCTGGTATACGGTAAATTTACCGTCAGCAATTCACCGATAAAAATTCACCGTCAACAATTTATCCTCGGAAAATTCACCATCATGACAATTCACCACGCGAAAAATTAATTGCATGAATTTTTGGCGGTTAGTTTTCCATGACGGTGAATTGCTTATGGCGGTGAATTTTCCTAGAGCCATTTTATCTATTTCATCTACATCTATATTAGTATAAATGCACTCTGTTTTTTTGTTTTTTTTTCAATTATCTCTATTTCAACTGCGAGCTTAGCTTGAAATTGACAAATAATGCTATTTATGCCCATACAATTTCTTTTTTAGGTAACATCGTTTTTGTCTTTAAATGATTAGAGGGTTGGTCTGGTTTTAATGGCAATCATTGGCAGAAGTTCTTCTATGCCAAATCCCATTTTGTGAGGCAAACCTTCCTCATGAATTTCCCATTTTTTAAGTTCATTGCATCCACTTATTGTGCCAACTCTTGTATTGAATTGCAAACAATGCTTGGTATGGTAATCTGCAGGTGTTTATTCCTTCAGAGTTTTGTTTTAATTCTTAATAGTACAACTCAGTTTTGGATATTATCATAAGGAATGAGAGATTTTAAGAATGGAACATTCATCTCTACTATCACTGACCTCGTTGAACTTGGAACCGGGCATGACAGTTAGGCATGGCAAGCGCCCTGGAGACCCTGTGTGGCCAGGCTTTTGGGGCTCGGAAATATCAAATGTTAGGATTGTATATGCAGCGAGCATGGATTGTCCTCTTTGGTGTTGCAATTCTTCTCTTACCAATGTATATATATGCAACGCCCATCTTGAAGCTCCTTGGGCAGTCAGATGACATCGCTGAATTAACAGGAACAATTTCGATCTGGCTCATTCCTCAACATTTCGCATATGTTTTCTACTTTCCCGTCCAGAGATTTTTGCAGTGCCAGTTGAAGAACATGGTCATTGCGTGGATGACTGCAGCCTCTTTGGTGCTCCACGTTTTCCTGAGTTGGCTGTTTATTTCTAAACTTGAGATGGGGTTGATTGGTTCGGCCGTTACATTGAATTTGGCGTGGTGGATACCCACAATTGGACTAATTCTTTATGCCACCTGTGGGATCTGCCCGCTGACATGGACAGGTCTGTCTAAAGATGCATTCTCAGACTTGTGGCCTTTTTTCAAGCTTTCTGCTGCATCCGGTGTCATGCTATGGTTAGTTGTCAATTCTCTTATATAAGATATAAAATGTATGCGGGTGTGAGTGAATTGAGTGTTCAGATGGTTCTACTTCTAACATACTTTTATCTTGTGAACAGTTTGGAGAATTGGTATTACAAAATACTGGTCGTCTTAACAGGAAATTTGCGAGATTCAAAAGTTGCAATTGATTCTCTTTCTATCTGGTAAAACGACATTTTTTCTGCAATATTTATTTGAATTCGTATAATGGTGAAAAAAATATATTCTTAAACCTTGATGTGCATTTTGCAGTATGAGCATCAATGGGTGGGAGTTCATGATACCACTTGGTTTTTTTTCTGCTACTGGGTATGTACTGATAAATGTAGAAAGTATTTCCTGTATGTAAATGAAATGCAAAAAAATATAAACGTTTTGGACAGCCGTGAAATATATAATGCTGAAATGACAGTTCAATCTGTATCCCTAAAATTTGCAGGTGTAGATTTATTTAAAATCATATTCTTGAATTCTACTACATATTTGAAAATTTGAATACAACTACATAACTGTTTTGAAGGCATACCCAACTGAGCTCAATTGAGTGCCTATACCAAGGACAGGAAGCATCATCCATTTATCATCATTGCATTTCTAGATGATATTTTGATAATACATTGATTTTCAGCATTATTACGTTCAAATCTGCCTTTTCAATACCCTGTGTCTTGATCTGCTGCAGTCTCTCTTTGAAGTTTGTATCACTCTTAGGCAGAAGTTGCAAGCATTGCATGCTTATCTTAGTTTTGAGTTTTCGTTGAAAGATCTAGTTCCACACAAGGCAACCAAATATAATGTTGTCACAAATTCTACTTCAATCGAGTTAATAGCATACCGTTATGTCTTGTATTCTGGCGTGGATTTATTGTTGTATAAATTTGTTTGCTTGTGAATGCAGTGTGAGGGTAGCCAATGAGCTGGGGGCTGGCAATGGCAAAGGAGCTAAATTTGCAGTTGTTGTTTCTGCAATTACTTCAACTGTGATAGGCCTTGTTTTCTGTTTGCTCATAATTCTGCTTCGCCAGGAATTTGCTCTGATCTTCACGAGTAGTACTATAGTTATAGATGCAGTTTCTAAATTGTCAATTTTGCTGGGCTTTACTGTACTCCTCAACAGTATTCAGCCAGTGCTTTCAGGTAAAGAAATTCCCCTTTCTAAGTGTGTAAGCATTGACCAGAAGTTTACAGCTCTGCCTTTGTTCCTCCAACTTATTTGAATCGAACATATTTCTGATAATGCTGGAAACACTGTATTTTAAAAGGAATATAAAGACCGTAATTACCATAAGAGTTATAAGCACTAAACGAACCGAATATAAATCTCTAACTGTAAATGACATTGACTGCGCATTCTTCTTCCTTGTTATTTTTCAGGGGTAGCGGTGGGATCAGGTTGGCAATCCTACGTTGCTTACATCAATATTGGATGTTACTATGTCATCGGTGTCCCGTTTGGTGTGATGCTTGGTTGGGTGTTTAAACAGGGGGTTTTGGTAAGTTCGATTTCTATCAGAATAAGCTAACTAAAAATAAAATGAAGTTTTTAATGACTTCCAAGGAGACCCTGTGAACAAAGGGAATGTTTAGAACTGGGAATAAGAACTAGAAACAAAGATTTCTTAAGTTGTTCATCTCATTGTGCTTAATTAAGTTTCTCAACCTTACTTTCTCGAATTTAAATGCATGGTATCCCATATTTTATGTGGCAGGGGATATGGATTGGCATGATATGTGGGACAGCAGTTCAGACTATTGTTCTGGCTATTATTGTGTATCGATGTGACTGGGACAGAGCGGTAAATACTAAATCTCATTTAGTTTGCTCTGTAAACATATAATTGTCAAAATGGTTGTGAATTTTTAAAGTGTTACTTACATTTATAATTTATCATAGTTATGTATCAACTGCAGGCTGCTCAAGCCAGGGATAGAGTCAGTATATGGTCTCCAGAGGATTTGTCCTAATACCAAGGTAACAGATGCATCATCATGTTCCAATAAAAGAAAGAATCAATCATCTTTGGGAAAGAAACATTATAAGCTTGCATTGCTTTGTTTGCTTCTTGCTTCTGCCAGCCCAAAGATGAGAGGGAGCTGGAGTTTGCTTTTGGCCCACTTGAGGAAGCATAATTATGAGAACATTTTTCTCAACATAAACCTACTTTGGGAATAAAAGTTAATATGTAATTTGCAATGGATTCATTGGGTCCTTTAATATGCAGGGCGAGTGGATTGTGCACTTAATAAGGTACCATGGAGGGATCTTGCCAAAAGAGAAAAACACATGTATTACTGTGTAATGTCTAAAGTCTATTCATGTGGAGGCTCTTGTTTTGGGTTAGGTTTTAATTATATTAATGTTGTAGATTCATCCTTAGTTTTAGGGAGGTTTGTAGTTTTGGTTTGGAGAACAAGCTGACTATTTTAATTGTTTCTTGTTCGTAAAGTCACAGGAGGAACTGTTCCCGTAAGCATTCATGTAAGTTTATGTTCATAGAGATCTATGGATCAGTGGGTATTTACTGGTTTATCTTCTATATTATGGATTTGCTTCATGATATTCTATATTAATGAAATTTGTGTATTATGTATTTGTGTTTTGTTTTTTATTTTTTAAATAATTATGAGATTTTTTTATTATTTTAATGAATATGATGACAAGAATTGTAATATTTAAATTTAAATGAGTTAGATTTTATGTTTTATTTAAATCAGTTTTTTTTTTGATTAAAAAGTGTGATTTTAAGATCAATATTTCATTTAAAATTAGTTCACAGTCCAATTTGTTAGTGTCGATGATTGTATGTTATAAAATATTAAAATTTTGTGTGAGATATTAGGTTGTCATTTATTCGACTTAAGATGTTCTCAAGTCAATGTTAGAGTGACTTACAACATTAAATATGAATTGAATATATTGTTATGTTAGCTTAAGTATAATCCAAAGGTAGGATACCATGACATTATAGTAATCTAAATAAATCATTGACTATTAATATTAGACCAACTTTTTTTGATAAATAAATGTAATTAACTTTTGAAATGAATTAAAAAATAATATTATATTATTTTAAAAGGAGGTGTTAGAAAGGCACCCTCAAAATCTATGAAGGACCAAGTCTGAACCAAAGACATGAATTCAAAGGGCCAAGTTGTTACATGACATTAAAATATTAGACCAAATTATATTTGACTTGAATTTAATAATGTCATGCCAACTTCAATTACAATGTTCTTGTGACATATGAGCAAATTAAATTATAAAGAAATGATCATTTTAATTGAAACTGATTTTTTAAGATGGTGGTTTTAATTTTTGTTTTATCTCTAGGAAAGATTTATTCGTGTTTATTTTGAATGTTGTCATGGTAAATTTTCATTGAAAAGGAAAGAAAGCATTGTGAATCCCTCATTATCTTGTATTTAGTCTAATTTTATTCATCATCAAACCATTACCTTAGCAAACCAAATTAAGCCTCACAACAAGTAGCCCTTTCACGACACTTACATTATTTTGAACCATAATTTTGGTAGAAGCATTGCCCCTGAGTTGCTAATCTAATTCATGCACAACATTACCATCTCCGACATTTTTGAAGAATCTCTCATTAAATATTATTTGGATTCTTTAGTCAAGAACTAAGTTGTGTGTGTCTTCATATTCTCTACTCTCAATCTCTTGTGTCAAAAAATTTCATGATGTATGCAAGTTCCTTTTTATTGACTAGGCATGCATATTCACACACATGTGCATGCGCACACACACACACACATGCACACACACAATTAAGCCTTACCAAAGTTACCACATACCAATTAAATATTTTTCAAAGGGAGGATTGTAGAGTTGAAAATTTGCATGATTTGAGAGGGAAAGAAAACAAGATCCAAAATGCCTTAAATTGAACAAGTATTTCTAAGAAGAATACAAAAGATAAGACACTTTTGGAACAAGTCCCACCCGCACTTGGCGAGGCCTCCATACACCAAATAGCCCCCAACCATGGCCCAAAATTCACATCTCTAATCTTTGACTATATTGAACACACCCCTTCAACTTCATGAAGGTTATCACTAATTGCATGTATTTGTCGTTAACAATTTTTTTTGAACTATGAATAAACTCCAATACATATGATAATGATTTATTTTTTAATAATCTAGGTTTAGTCTTAGTGGTGTTATAATAATCGCATTATCAAATTTCAAGTATATAGAAGTTGTCTAATAATAATATGAGCACCTCTTCCTTGACAAGCATATTGAGATATTTGGTTTTAAGACACCTTACACCCATTGGTTATTTTTCTAAGTGCATGGAAATGAGGGACAAAAGAGGGTCAAAAGTGGCTACTCTTTTTTAAAAATCAAGTAAACTTAAATTTTGATGAGTAATTTGACATGCATACACTCAAAATTTGAAGATATGATAAGAAAAATAATTGTAATACTCCAACTCTAGTTTTTAAACTACTAAACTTTTTTTTAAATGTTTAAGATTAAGGGTCAAATATTGTGTGCATGCAAAAGTGTTCATTTTTTTACTAATTTAATATAATATAATGTTCAATGTGCACCCTCCCTATTCTACTTTGTTGCATTTAGTATTTTTTAAAACTGTTTAGTAGAAATATAGTTAAGAGTGAGTACTAGAAGTTGTGTATCCTTAATTGATTACATTTTATTTTGTGATTTTTTGAAATGGGTGCATCTTGAAAATTGTATTGTACTAAGGGTGCAAATCACAAACTTGTACAAAAATAATTGAAAATATATTTTTTGTAAATATGTTAGGAATGAAGCATAGAGAAATCTTCTTTTTTTTTTAATTTCTATAAGTGGATCAAAATTTATAAAGAAAAATTACTACATATGTATTTGAGGAATATAAAACTATTATTAAAAGAATAAAAATGAATATGCTAATGTATTCTAAATAGAAAAATTATATGGTTAGAAAGCTAAGAAGACATGCAACATTTTAGTGGTAATTTTTTTAAATATTATTATAAAATAAGAAATTTGATGCTATTGGAATTGAAAAATTTCAATGAAGATAAAAAATAAATCAAATAGGGAAAATTAAACATCCAACCCTTTAGGCTCATTATACAAACCTATTCAAAAGAAAAAAGGGAGGGAAATTTTTTGAGTAAAAAATGTGAGTATGTTATCTAATGTGAGCATATTAAATAATTCACTTACATTTTCAAAATTTAATCATAGTTTTTATTTACATTTTATGGCCTAAAAAACATGATCACATTTTGGAACATGAAATGCATCATTTTTCATATCCCCCAAAATGCAACTATATTTTTTAGGCCATAGAATGTGATCAAATTATGGTGTGGTATTTTTCAAGTCATAACACAATCATATTATTCTAAATTTTTAATAATGTGAGTGCACTAAATGGAAAAAATTACTCATTTTGCCACTTTTTTGTCCTTCGCTTTAGTGCACATACCCATCTCTCAAGGGAGGCTAAAAATAGGGAAATGAAAAAACTGTAGCAATGTATCTTTAAAATAGATTTATAGTCTGATAATGAACACATTAATTTTTATGTCAAACTCATATACAATTGTAATAGATTGTGTGTAATACAAACAAATATTCTAAAAATTTGACTAAAACATTAAAAGAGCAAGCACAATTGAAAGAGAAATTTCAATTTAAATACCAAGACCACTGCATTACTTCAATGACACAATATTGATTCATCACAATTCATCATATATGAAACATAATTTATTAGAGGTTTTCATGAAGGGTCAATTTGAATATATGTTAATACTATCTCACCAAAACTATCTATATTTGCAACCCTTTTGAGATTTCTTAATAAGAATGATAATTTTTTTATATCAACCTAAATATGATAGTGGATAGATGAATTCAAAAAATATGACACTTGAACCTACTCACGAGCATAGTACATATCACATGGATCAACAAGTGTGTGGTGGTGTCCCACCACCTTCTCCTCCTTATGACTATGCCTCATCTTCCAAACCACATCAACAAGATCAAATGTTTCTCTCTATATGTAAGATCCAATAAGAGATGCATCAATATAAATAATATAATTTAGCTTCACTCCAAACCTCACATTACCAAAACCAATCTTTACCACATCTACCTTGCATTACTATTCCATCTCTAATATCTCAACATGGTTCTTCTCTTTCACTCCCACCAAAATCTTCATTCCTATCCATGCCTAACCTTGTTCATTAAATTCTAGCATTATCAATTCACCAAACTATCCCAAAACATTTTTTAATTCTACCATATGTGTCTCATCATTTAAATCAATCTCTACTAGTCACATTATCAAGATTCTTTCTACCAATTCACAAATTTTCCCTTAGCATCATATCGAACCACTTATCAACTAACATTTTCATCTCCAAGATCTACTTCAATTTACATTACAACAACCTCCACATTTTGGATCTGTCAATAAAATACCTTTCAAATCCACCTCTTGGCCCAACTTCTTTTGATCAATAGTGGCAAAAGATGAAGAACACAATTAAAGGATTACAAAGTGGGACTTTGAATCAATAAAAATAATATAAATTTGAAGATCTATGTCCCTACGATTTAATTGTACTACCATAATTACATCTTTTCCTCTTGGTTTTTAGATACATGTTGTGCCTTGCACACACAACCTACTGAAAGTGAGTATGCCCCCCCCCCCCCCCCCCCCTAACCTTTTTGTTTTTATTTTAGTCTAGGTCTTGGTCTTTAAAGAATGAATGATTTTCCTTAGGGTGGTTTGGGAGTCTTAGTCTTTATGTTTTGATGGATTCTAGATTATGTTTGGGGTTTAAGGTTAAAATTTGGAGTTCATTAGGGAGTTATGAAACTTTGACCGACCCTCCCTAACATAGGTATTAGGCCACTAAATTGCAGAAGTTTTACATTCATTTGAAATTGCGGATTTTTCATATCCATCGCGATGGGTCACCATATTTTTCCACAACCTCCTATACTATTCAAAATCCCACAATGTTTAAAATTGTATGGGTGTGGTCTATTGTGGAGATTCATCCTACATAAGGATTTATCCTTTGTCTATCTTTTTTCCCACAATGGCTATATCCATGTCGAAAGTCCACAATTTATATTTCCTACATGGGTCACATAGGTTTTATCCAAACTATTTGAATAATGTCGGTATGCGGTTTGTTGTGATTTAAATGCATTTTAAATATCAAGGTTTAGATATTAATATTGGTTGTGAAAGTTGCAAAACTTGAAGTTCATATTGATATCGACTTAGCAATTTGTTAATAACCAAACATTCTTGTAGATGACATTTTCCCACAATCCAAATGACATTTATGAAGTTGCAGACCTTTATTACTTATCAAATCTCCACAACTTCCCTTGTATTTCTCTGTGATATCCTTTTCTATAAAAATATTCATTCTTTTCCATAAAATCACTCCATTGTAGGAATGCACCTCATAATGGAATATATCATGATATAACATAAAATCCTGCATCCATTACCTCAATAAATTCTCACAAATAGTCCCTATTGTGGATATGTGATGCCTATTGGGAGGACAATTTCTATGCAGGCAACTGATTGCATGTTTGGCTGTATTTATTAACTAATTGAAAATAAAAAAGTGTGTTCATTTTTTATTTTCAATTAATTAATAAATACAGTCAAAGGTGCAATCAGTTGCCTACATAGACAATTCCTATTGAGACCATGTCTCGAACACCCTCAAGCTCCTAATTTGGTGCTCCCACCTCAATGTTCGCTTGCATTTAGAGCTCTTGATGCAAATAAATTACTCGCTATTTCTACTTGTACTCAATAATCTCGCAAATTTCTTGTTGTGTCTATTCGACTTGCAATTTCCACTTGGGACCCAAAATCTTGCATTTGTGAATATTTTCTCCTCAAATGAACAGAATCCAAAACCCAATAAACTCAATAGGGTAAAAAGGAAAAATGTAAAGGCTTTGAGTTAGATTCCAATACACCTTCAAAACCCATAATGACTATATCATTACAATTTTTTTCAATAAGACAAGGGTGTATTGGGAAGTTGTATTTTTAAAGAACAAGTCATTATTTTGGCTCAATGACACTTAGTTTCCTACATCCAAATGCATCTAAAGAACATGCAATAAAGATAAATTAGGAAAATTATTGATTTTTTTGGGTTTTCTCTTATGAATATATTTTCTATAGCAACAAAATTTATCTATTTTTGGCATGCATGTGGGAATATTCTTGGGTCTTTTTGTTACTTAAAATATTTAAGGCATTGGTCGTAAATTGAAATTATTTCTAAGATTCATTAAGTTTATTGGAAAATGAGAAAAAATGAATGAACATCTTAAGTGATTCAAATGGTGATATTTTAAGATTTAAAGGTTATTTTCTTCATGATAAGTGATGTAAAAGTTATTTATTAATTAAGTTTTGGATTGTAGATATTATGTTTATAAGGTCGACCATATCCAAGAGTTTTGCATATGTAGTGTCTCTATCAAAAATATGCTAACTTTATTTGATTCATCTAATTGGTGTTGGATTTGCATTGGAAGATATGATATGAACAAATGTGTCATGCCTTGAAAATTGTGTCAAAGTTGTTGTTCCCTATATGTACAATATATCTTATGTTTCCAAAGAGTCTAAAGAGAAGAGATGTAACATAAATTATAAATGAAATGGAATAAAGATGAACCAAAATTAAATGAAATCCCAAGAATTAAAACTAGTTGTACCTACATAAGAAATTATGCTAGAGCCATTTTATGTTTCCAATTTCCAACTATGCAAGAGAAGTGGTTATATCTTTGAAATTCAACATGAAGATAGTCAAGTCAAGTCATATTTATAATATAATTTTATTGGGAATGAGGATGACTATTAAATGATGCTTCAATTGTTAATTATGAATGTAATCCAAGCCCTTGGTAATGGATGAATCCCAACCATTGGTCATACTCTAAGGTTTTGTTGCCTCTCCTATAATGGGAATTCATTCATATTTTTACAAAGTTAGGAGTTAGAGTTGGTATATATGTAAGTTAAGAGTTGGAGTTAGAGTAGTAGTAGTGTTAGAGAGATCAAGAATTGTTGTACAAGACTATTTAGAAATCAATATGGGAAAAATAATTGATTTGGTTTTTTGTTCATTCCTTTCTATACTTTTATGGTTCTTTTTTGAATATTAGATAGAGTTCAATTGTAATGATGATGATATATTAATATATTTGATAGATCTCTAGTTCATACCATTTTTAGCTTGTTGATTATGAGTTGCTTTGCATGGTTAGTCTAAACCTTATTCTACATTTATTTCAATTGTGAAGATTTGTTTGTGTTACACTAGAATTGGGATATTAAATGAATTTTTGCAATATGAAAATACTTTATTTCCATTTAATATTGCACTATTTTTGTAGCATTGTGGGAATTTCTCTATTTAAGCAAGAATTGGTTTTGTGAGGGATTTGTCTCTCTGATACATTGAATCATTATTGTGATTGTCCTTAGGGTTTCTTATATTTTCTCTTTCTCAACCTATCTTTTGAATTTTATTTATAAGATTTGAGTTAGTTAAGGAAGAAACAATCAAATAAATTGCAATATCAAATGTTATAAATATTGTTTTCAGATCTCAGATTTGGAAATATATGTAGGGTTTTATATCAAACATAAATCATCCAAAAACCTTATCTAGTTTCAACAAGTTTTATATAAGGCCCCTTGTAAACAACAATACATTGAACATTGAGTTATTTTTTTGCAAATTGAAGACTTGAAAATCGAATCCTTTGGGTAGTTTTTTTTTTTTTAATTTATCAAGGTTAGATTTCCTTTCAAGAGAGATACAATACCTATTATTTTATCTAATTTGTGCTATGTAGAAACACTCATCAACATATTGGTTCTAGGAGGGTCTAAACCAAAAGAAGTTGTGGCTAGAATGAGCTTTCAACTGTTAAATCTAAGATTTAACAGATCTCTTTATATGTTGAGAATTAAAAGATTAAATTTTGAAAATAAAATATGCAAATGGATAGGTAGTGGTTTGTCCAATTAAAATAAAATGATAACAAATTACCATCAAGTGTTGGTTTCATACCAATCAATACCAATCATTAGTGTACAAAAAATATAAATTCACATGTCGATCATATCAAATTCTAAAATCCCAAGTTCACACACAATGACTATCTCAAGCATACATCACATATACACAAGGTGACTAGCTCATACAAATCATAAGTACAACGGTGACTAAATCATGCACACATCATAAGTATGATGGTAAATAGCTCATATACATATATATATATCATAAATATATATATCACAAATGTACATCAATCAATAACTCATACACATATCAAAATTATATTGATGACTAGCTAATATGCATATCACAAGAATACAATTACTAGCTCATGCATCATAAGTATAATAACTTGACTAGCTCATACACATGCATCACAAGTGCAATTATGGTCCTAACTCATACACACATCAAAAGTATAACATTGACTATCTCAAGGATACATCACATGATCACATAAAGAACAAATGGTGAAGTGGAAATGGATGCAACCTACTACTTGCATCATCCCACTAATTGGTTCACAATCACATAAGCATGCAAGCATATCTCACTTGGAAAAGGAAAATCGTTGCATTCAATACTACACTATGGGTCCCATCCTTTTCCCAATCCACCAACATTTGTGATGAAAATCAAGCAACCCATGCTACTTGATGTCATCACTGGTAAGAGTATTAGTAACAATGTGAATAAAACCTTAGGCCATTTACACAAGTACATAGTGAATGACTAACATATGTAATGAATGACTGGCACATCTATAATTAGTGGATAATACCTACCCTTTTAGTGAATTCTAAATAGAAAAGGAATGTTGATGCATTGCAAACTACACCATGGGTCCTATTCTTTTCCATAGTCTCCTACACTTATCATGATGATGGAAAGAATCCCATACTACTTGTGAAACCA
Organism: Sequoia sempervirens; assembly: GCA_007258455.2. NCBI lineage: Eukaryota > Viridiplantae > Streptophyta > Pinopsida > Cupressales > Cupressaceae > Sequoia > Sequoia sempervirens. Next base: position 27,982 of record VDFB02302767.1, on the reverse strand, counting down.
TCAATGACTAGGAAGAGGATTTGGTGTATCCTATACTACATTAGGGATACACTCTCCATCCCAAGGGTCATATAGGCACAAGTGATATTTTCGTAAGCAGTGAACCTCTCTAGCCTAGTGGATTCCAACTTTAATCCCTCTTAGGCCACTAGCAAAAAAATTGTTCACCTAGGAATAAGTAGCTTCTAACATATGCCACCTTATGAACTTAGTTATATTGTCAACTATTTTCTTTACAATATGAGTAACACTTGGCATCAATCACCCCCATGCTATAAGAAATTACCTACTAACCCTCTCGAAACAATGATTAGCTTTACCTAGCATTACTTAAATGGTAAGGTAACTAATCATGTAATTCCTCCAATATAGGGTAGCCTTTGGAAATGCTTCACCTCTATGAACTAGGTGAATTTTAGATAATCCCTAGCAATAGCCTAGACATTGACCATTGGCATAGTCCAATTATTGCATGTCATTTCTCAAGTATCTTATGTGAGGACATCCAAGAGCTTGAACTACACACCAAACAAAACCTTCACAGAAGCAAAGAGAAGCTATTTCATCAGTCAATCAAATTCATTGATGAGAATGATATGATTATGGTATACAAAAGTCATGTTAAATAGAGCAGGTAACTTGCAAGATAAACGTGAAAATAAGGGAACCGTCCAAACATCAATGCATAGCAGAAATGGTGGCCAACTCAAATTAAATGCACCTAAAAAAATAAATGCAAAGTTGGACTTAATAACACACAAGATGAAAATGTGCATGCCAACACCCCTCCTTAAGTGCAACTTAGGGAGAAATAAAAAGAAATGAAAATGCAATATGCATTATGGGTCCCAACAATAAAGATAAAGCCTTGTTACATACCTATGTACAACTATAATGCAATGAAATGCAAATCTATCACAACCAGAGAAAAGGAGAAAAACCATGTGGGAGAAAACTCCTCTCCAAAAGAGAGAAAATATAAAAGTGAAAGGAAGGAGGACTCCTCAAGACCCCCCAAGGACAACTTCCTTCACCCCTAACATCAATCACAACTAAAGATAACAAGGAGATGCCAAAGTTTTAGTGAAGATGTCTGCAACCTGCTGCTCGATAGGAAAATACTCCAAAGCAAGAACACATTCCTGAATGAGCTTCCGAATGAAGTGAATGTGGATCTCAATATTCTTAGTGCATTGATGCTCCTCTGGGTTGCGAGAAATATGTATAGCACTATGGTTATCACACCAAAGAATAGTGGGATGATCAATAGGAAATCCAAACTCATCCATCAACTATCAAATCCAAAGAACCTCTTGACTAGCCAAGACAACTCCTTGATACTCAACCTCGGTTGATGATAAGGAAATTGCAGTTTGCTTCTTGCAAGACCAAACAACTGGACCAGAACCAAGACATAATACAAAGCCAAAAGTAGACTTCTGATCATTAACATCACCAGCACAATTTGAGTCAATGAAGCCCACAATCTCAGTAGCACCTGATGTGTAGTGAATGCCAAATTGTGTAGTGCCCTGAATGTACCGTAAGGTACACTTGGCTACCTTCCAATGACTCTCATGAGGATCTTGAGAGAAATAGGAGACAAGACCAACTACAAAGGAAATATCAAGACAACTATGTGTTAAGTACAAAAGGCTACCAACCAGTTGTCGATACAAAGTAGCATCAACGAATGGAGTAGTGCAACTAGTGGACAACACAACACCTAACTAAAAAGGAGTAGGGGTTGGCTTGCAATCAGCCATCCCAAACCTCTGAAGCAAATCAAGAGCATACTTCTACTAGAAGATAGAAATACCGAAAGAATACTAATGGATTTGAAGACCAAGGAAGTAATGCAACAAACCAAGATCTGTCATATCAAAACGCTCCATCAAAGCTTGCTTAGTATCCTCAATCATGGCAGGAGAACTCCCCATGAGAATCAAGTCATCCACATAAAGAACAAGAATGAGAAGATCCCCCCATGCCTTTGAATGTAAACTGTAGGATCGGAGTGACATCTAGTGAATCCAGAAGCAAGCAAGAAACTATCCATCTTCTCATACCAAGCTCTAGCAACCTGTTTGAGACCATACAATGAACGTCGAAGCCTAAAAAAAAGTGAAGGGTCTTGCACAAAGCTTGGTGGCTGCTCCATATAGATCTCCTCATGAAGATCACCATGCAAGAAATCATTCTTCACATCCATCTGATACATTGACCAACCCTATGATGCAGCAATAGAAAGCACAAGGCATATGGAATCCATCTTTGCGATAGGAGCAAAGTTCTCAGAATAGTCAATACCCTCAACCTGAGAAAATCCCTTAGCCACTAAACGATCCTTGTACTTATCAATAGAACCATCAACTACAAACTTGATACGATACACCCACTTGCACCGAACCAACTTTTTCCCCTTACGAAGAGGAACTAAATCCCAAGTATGATTCTTCATCAAAGAAGAATACTCCTCTATCATAGTACTATCCCATTCCGGAACACCCGAAGCATCCAAAAAATTTTGAGGATCAGTAGAAACTACATGACTCAAAAGGATGATACAAGAAGTGTGGGAACGAGTGCAACGTGTAGCTATGGGATCACCTACAAGAGAACCGACATCCTCAAGAAGTGTACGAGCCCATAAAGTTCGATGAGATGTAGGTGGAGGAGAAGGAGAAGATGGAGTAATATCAACAACAAGATCTATACCATTGTCATGAACAACATCATCAGGAACAACATCATTACAAGCATCATCATCATCATCATCAACCTTTGGAAGCACAACATCCTTTGAAGAAGAACTAGGAAGAAGAGAGGGAGAGGCTTGTGATGGAGAATCCTTCAGATTGAAAGATTCATCAAATTGAACATCACGACAAAAATGAACCTCTCGAGTGGCAGGATCAAACAACTGATAACCCTTCACATCCTCACAATAGCCAACAAAAATGAACCGTTGACTTTTCTTCTCCATTGCCTTGCGCCTACCATCTGGAATGAATGTCCATGCATCACTCCCAAATATTCTAAAGTAGGAAACCTTTGGCTTGACATGAGACCAAGCCTCCTCGGGAGTCATATTTTGCACTGCCTTGTGGGGTATACAGTTTTGAATGTAGTTGGCACAATTGATAGCCTCTACCCAAAATGTAGGAGCCATGGATCTAGATTGTAGCATACAATTGGCCATCTCTCATAAAGTTCTATTCTTCTACTCAGCTACACCATTCTATTGAGGAGTGTATGGCACTATGTGTTGATGAAGAATACCCTTAGTATTACAGAATTCTTGAAACGCCTGATTTGCATACTCCTCCCCATTATCTGTGTGAATCTTCTTAAGGGAATATCCTGACTGCTTCTCTACAAATGCAAGGAAGGTCATGAAATGTCGAAGAACCTCATCCTTATACTTCAAAAAATAGACCCAAGTGTGCCTAGAAAAATCATCAATGAAGGTGAGCACATATTTTTCCCCTGAAAATGAAGGAGTGGGGAAGGACATGAGGTCACTATGCACCAACTCAAGGGGTGTCGAAACACATGTGGCCATACCCTTCATAAAAGGATCCCTATGATGCTTGCCAAGCACACAACCTTGACAAACTCCATCTGAACAAGAGATATGAGGTAGACCAATTACCAAATTTTGAGTGCTCATCTGTTGAAGATATCTATAATTCAGGTGCCCAAATCGTTCATGTCAAAGCTTGCTCATAGAATCTGCATGAGAAATAAGGGATGGTCCTAATGAAGACTCAAATCCATCAAACCTATACAAACGGGTTGCACGGTCAACTATGCCTATAGCAATGACCTTCTTAGGATCTTGCATCTCTCGAATGGTCACTTGAGGAGGAGAAAACTTAGCAAACCTTCCATCACCATGATTGAAATTTTGATAGATAGAGAGAAGATTATGTGAAATATCAGGAACAAGAAGAACATCATCAATCCTACCATCTTGCATATGAACTGAGCTTATTCACAAAACTGTAATTTGAGAAGAGTTCCCAACAGCAATATGTGAATTATGACTATCAAAAAGAGAATCAAGAAGATCCACCGTATGAGTCATGTGATGAGAAGCACGAGAATCAAGAATTCAACTGGAAATAGTAGAGGACAAAGCCATAGCTGAGAGGGCTTGCCCTTTTCTTGAGGAAGAAGACTTAGGCATGGAAAGATTATGCTTCCTCATAGCTTCCTCCAATGTTGCTAGCCTCACGAAACAATGTGCATCATTATACCTAGATTTTTCAAAAAACAAATAGTTCTCCTTCTTCTTCTTAGACTTAGAAGATGACTCGCCTGAGTTAGAAGGAGGTGGAGCATTATCCTTCTGATCAATCTTCACCTTAAGCTTGGAGGAAGGCTCACCATCAGAAGACGAATCTGTCTTTGACTTCTTATTCTTACCCTTTCCCTTGGAAGATTGAACCATTAAAGCATGACTCTTAGGAAGAGCATCCATTTGAATCAACTTGGCCTGCTCCCTAGTCAATCAATTGCAAAACTCCTCAAAAGAAGGCATCTTATGATCTTCCCCCATAGCATCCATAGTAGAATAGAAAGTAGAGGAAAACACTTGAAAATGACCTCTAAGCTTAGGCAGGATCAAGAATATACACTCCTTATCTTCTTTGGCATGACCACATCGTTTTAATTGAGACAAAATCAACTTGAATTGTGCAAGGAAATCCTGAATAGAGGGAAAAGCATTTGGAGATAGAGAAGTGAGATCGTCTTCAAGCTGCAAGATCCTAAACTGATTAACCTTACCATATATAACTCTGCAAGCTTATCCCACACCTCTTTAGGTATTTTACACTCAACAATATAAAACAACAAATTATCAGACACATGAAGACCTACATGAGTCCTTTATCCTCATCCATTTTGTTTCTATGAAAAAATTGCTCAAATTGTTTAGTGAATTCAGGTTGGTCGGCATCCAATAGTTGCCATAGACCTCGAGATTGTAACAATTGTGACATCTTGAGATTCCATGTGTGATAGTTGTGTGGAGTGAGCAAATCAATCCTAAGTTCTGACATGATATACAAGGGTACACAAAGGACTAAAAAACAAGATACACCCCCCCTAGAATAGATACAAACTAATTTTACAATTCCCAAACACCAAATTTTCCAAGAGATACAATAATAACAACTTGCAACTTCAAGATAGTAAAATTGGCACAAAATGGAAGAATTTTTAGAAAACAACTCATGCACAACAAAGTTTTTCGAAGTAGCTTCCCGGCGATAGCTCATTTGCTAAAAACAGACTTCGTTTGCAAAAATTGCGCAAATTTGAAATAAATGCCTATTTTAGGCTCTTCGTGGCACTAGCTCTTGGCTCACCATATGATCACAAAAGTATCCCAACTGCCAGAAAAAAAGATAGCCCTTTAAGGCGATGTGAGCAAAAATTAGGCCAAATACCAACCATGAAGAAACGAGTTAACATAACACTTCTCAAAGAATGAGCATCCTGGGCCAAGGCAATTCCTAGGTCAAAAACTAATTTCCTTCATAGGGGCGCTTGTACTACCAAATGAAACCTCCACACGAGCCTTCACTCACATATTAAAAACATATAATAGGCTATATAAATAAATAGAATAGTCTACACATACCAAATGTGGGACTAAAGTCCCTGCTCACACCCAAACTAACGCACTTTGGGCCCACGGCCAAACACACGACACGCCAAATATTTTGGGAAGACATCATTTCGATGCCCACGACAAACGCATTCAAATTGACTGTTAGAGAGCAGGGGCTCTATTCACCTCTTCCTCCACCCGTTATCGTTCTCTCAACTCCATGACTAAAGGGATTGGCACAACGAGCTTCAATCACCGAACATCCCTTGGCATAGCGAGCTTCAATCAGCGAGGTTTGGGATTGGCACAGGGAGCTTCATGAAGAACCTTGCTTCCCTTGCGTCAGTAAACATCCTCGTTCAAGCACCATTTGCAGGAGCCTGTGCGAGGAGAGCCTGCACAGGTCTGTCAAGGATAGAAGAAAATAGCTCCCAAACACAACCCAAAGCCACTGGTCAATCCGCCGGCCAAAAAGGGAGCCCTCCTTCGCACCAAAGAACGATCCTCAGCAAAAGAAATGGTTGATCACTGACCTCAAACACCTAATGAAAACTCTGTGCTGGAAGGGGTTGCATGATCAGTGGCTCTGATACCATGTGAGGAAATCTAGGAGCTTGAATTGCACACTGAACAAAACCTTCACAGAAGCAAAAAGAAGTTATTTCAATAGTCAATCAAATTCATTGATGAGAATGATATGATTGCGGTATACAAAAGCCATGTTAAATAGAGCAGGGAACTTGCAAGATAAACATAAAAAGAAGGGAGTCGTCCAAACATTAATGCATAGCAGAGATGGTGGCTGACTCAAATTAAATGCACCTAAAAAAATAAATGCAAAATTGGACTTAATAACACGCAAGATGAAAACGTGCATGCCAACATCCTAGATGTTCACACTTGTGAAGGATCATCATGGAAAAAACAAACCCTTGAGTGGCGAAAAATTTAGAAAAATCAGCGTTAGGTAACTTGACGTAAAAATTTGAATAAGTTATTTATATTATTTTAAAAATATGTAAGAATATAATGTGTATAAAATTGAATATAGTTTCTAAACTATTAGGTTTATTTAAAAAAATAATTTATTTGGTGAAAATTTGAAATTTCAATGTAGTAGCATTTAAATTTCAGGGAAAAAATAAGAAGTAGGTTTTTGTATGACCACCCTAACCACAATAAAATGATAATATTTTTTTATGAGATTTTACATATAAGTAGAGGAATCATGTCCCAATGTGATGCATATTTTTTTGTAATTTTTTCCAAGTAAATAATTAATTATGAATTTTTTATTACAACTTTTAAAAAATAAAAAAATTGTATGTCTGACCACCTTAACTTGGTCAAAAATTCATTAAATTCATTTTTTTTTAATCCTTATAGTATGCGAAGCATAGAATGTGACACGTGTTTCAAATTCAAAAAATATGATACGTTTGAAAGCTATAGATGTTTTTCAATCAACCTATCAATCAGGATTTTAGTCGTAATTCAAATACAAAATGAATAATAATTATTTATTAAATTCAAAGTAAAGCATAATTTATATTGGTGGAAAGCTGAGAATCTCTTTTAAAAACCCTTTTCATTTCATCAAATTTGTGTAAAAAAAAAGTCATCAGCCACATACCCTACACATACCCATCATATCACCACTTTTTGGCCCATCATGATCTTGCACATACCCACATAGCAAGGTTCACAAATACTGGTCAAGTGTACATATATATTTATATCACAATCAAGTGATTCAAGAACCTATACATAGAGTCCTATAGGTCTAGAGTTAAGTTTTATAAACACATAAGAATCACATTGAACCGACATGAGATGACCACTACTCAATAGATAAACATTAAATATCTACTATAAAGTAGTAAAATCCACTCACTTAATTCAAATTTTTATCTAGAATACACCACTCAAAATCATATCCTATATTAGAAATATATGAAGGCAAAATATCCAACCTTAGTAATTTACTTATAGTTTTTTCCTACAAGTGGCAAAGACCATATTAAGGAATGTCATCCCAAGCTCATCCCAAAATCAAGAACATAGCTACAACAAGTGGATTATCCATAACAAATAAGAATACCTATTTTCACCTCATTAGATCATATTAACAAGCTTGTACATAATTATTAGATATGATTTATCAAGATTCATTAGCTCATTCATAACAATATAACACCAATTTCAACCTCAAACTAAATCCTACTAAAGAGGGAAGGTCAAAAAAATTAGGAACAACCCAAACATTGGAGTTATCCCCCTAAATCCCCCTACAAAATTGATTTCATAAGGGCACCTTTCACCCAAGGACTACCTACATATCTATTTCCAAATGAGATTGAAGTCGCATGTAGTTCTCCTCACCAAGTATCTCTCAAGGAACACTTATGTAGGTTCCCATAACCATGGTTATTTTAATATTTCCCCTTAATTATTAACACTTAAAAATAAACTCACAATTGAGAAACTCATACTATAACACTTCCCTTTAAGAATATTGATGTTTTGAATTAAACTCCACCCATTATATTATTCATAATTCAGCTTGAAAATATCAAAATATCCTATACGTTCATCTCCTTTTTTTCACAAACCACACTTATCACTAGATCAATAAACTATACCATAATGGGTACATAAACATAAAGTTACATTATTGTGATCATAATCACCACATCAAGAAAATATATCCTAATGCAAATTCATCTAAGGTTTTATTTGGCTAGCTCACAAGAATGAACAACACCACTTAGGCACAACATTATAGGGTTGGGGTCCCCTACTAATCTAATTAGGCATACCTCTCATATACTGGAAGGTGTAATTTACAACATGACACCCTTCAATCACAAATCATTCACCAAGGATGTATCAATAGTTGTGTGTAGATGGTATTATTATTCTAGCGAGTCTACATCTCCTAATTTTCAAATTATTCATACGATGAGAATTTTAATCCAAAAATTAACAAAACACAACCATGAAACCTACAACACTTTTGAGATTTAAAATATAACCCATTTCAACAATAATCACACTTACTTCCGCTAGGGTCACTAGTTATACAATAAACTCATTCTTTATCATGGGTAGTTCTTTTACCATAAACAATACTCTACTTTAGCAAAGAAAAAATCGGCAACAACCACAACTCGCCAACTAAATAGATTGGTGTCAAATGTTAAAAGTAAAACTTCTTGTCATACCACAACACATGATAATTTTATTTTTACCTAATTATCAACTCAATGTCAGATGCAATGACATACATATTGGTATTTACACCATATAACATTGACGGTCTCAACAAGTAAATGGCATTAGAAAAATTCATTAATCATATCCCCTTATTTCTAATAATAGTGATCGATACCTTTATACAAATTTTCAAAAAAGCCTTGGCATTAATATTTTTAACTCAATTCCTTTCATTTTTTTCTATTAACAATAACGTATTACCTACTAAAATACAATATGTTAAGCTCCTAGTTTAAACAACCTTGAAAGCTCAATAAAAATGTGGCTTATAACTATCTAAGTCATACCAAGACTTGATCATGATTGGAGAGATTGTTCATTTTAAGATTGAAATTAATTCCCTCCAATATAAGAAATTATATACCTTATTTCTCATAGTCATGAATCCAAAGATCCTCAATCACTCATCTATTTGTGCAATAAACTCTTATACAAAGGAAGCTTCTTTCCTTTTACATGCTTGAGGGATTCACTAGCTAGAGTTCAAAATTGGTAAATTCACTACATGGGCCATTTAGAATGAGAAATGTCTTTATTATAATTTGTAGCATTATGAATTTTGAGTTCCATAATTTATAACACTATTATCAAAAAGCTCTAGAATGATGAGTGATTTCAAACACTTGGATATAACTGTTCATGAAAACCTACTTAAAGAAGCATTCAACATATGTCACATATTAGTCGTTGTCTTGGATTATTTTATATAGAGTCAATATTTTATTACATTATGATAATCATCTCCAACTATGGCTCAATGGCCAATTTAGAGGTGTAAAAGAACAAAGAGCAATCGAGTGCTTAAAAGCATCCAAGAATGGCCCTAAGTATGACACTTCTCAGACCAACACTTGCAAGGAATGTGGTTAAGTGAGACTTTGAGATGTTAAGAGGCGATTTGGGGCTATCTAGGGTTTAATTTAATTTTCAACAAAAAATGAAAATCATACCATAGGTCACAACAACTACCAAAAACAAAATGTATGAAACATGAAAATAGCAACAATTTTTTTTTTAAAAAACTTACTAAAGGCATAGGAATAACCTAAAATAATGGCATCCAAATTTCCCAACATCTAAAATGGAAAGTTAGTATGCCTTGTCTTAAATCACCCTTCACACTTTCCTTCCTCTAAAAATCGTCATAGCTCAAAACATATTAGTCATGCCCTTCTTGTTAGATAATTGTCATTGATGTCGAAGCTTGATGCATGCAACTAGAAAAGATGTCAAATTGATGCATGTTGTTAGAAATATGTCAAAGCTTGATGCATGTTGTGTTAAAAAAAATTCTCCTAGTGTTTGATGATGTTGCACTATACATGCCTAGATACAAAAGAAAATCTACATATCAATGTTGCATACAATGTTAAAAATAATGCTACATATCCAAACTTGTAGCAGGATAAATGCCATGTATAGAAGGATAAAACTAGCTTTAAGAAATTAAAGCATACATAAATAAATCAATGCCACCACAAGCATGATGAAGACAAGCATTGCAAAAAATATATTTTGTTAAGATTTGATAAGGTTTGAGAAAGGAAAGAAAATATTATAAAGTTGGTGCCATCTTTAGAAGGAAATAAGATAAGTTTTTAAAAGCAAATTTATAAGACAAGAAAAGAAATAGATGAGAATTGAAAGATAAGACGAAAGAAGAAAAATAGATAATATTTTATAAAGAAAACCAAGTCACCTTTAGAAAGAAAGAAATTTAGATTTAAAGATTTAAGATACCTCATTTTTTATAAGTTTGGATAAGAAAAGAAGTTTGATGTGGGTGCTAAGATAAGAAGGTTTATTATCTTGATATTAAAACAATAAATTAAAAACAAAAATACAGCATGACAACTTTAGAAGGTTTTATCCTTGAATTTTTTCATGGATAATAATAAAAAAAGGGAAACATTTTTTAGCATTTTGGGCACCTTATGAGCAGTTTTTTGTTTTTTAATTGTTTTCTAAAAAAGAGAGTTTTTTGATGAAGGAATAAATAGAGTATGTAGTTTTTGAGAGGAACTTTTTTTTAGTGATTGAAAATCAGAGATAGAGGTCGATGAGTAGAGAATGAAGTGCAAATTTATGAAGAGAGATTGAGTAGAGTACAGAGAAGTATTGTTTTCCAAGAAGAGTTTATTAAGGTCGGTGCCTTATATTGAGTTGGTGCTCAGAGGGAGTTGGTGCTTCCAATGAGTTGAAGCTCACATTTATAATATTGGTGTCTTATGTAGGTTGTTGCCTATAGTTTATAAAGAAGTTAATAAAAGTAATATTTTTCCGTGGTTTTTTTCCCTTAGGTGTTTTCCACATGTTTTTTGTGTTCTTGTATGTGTAGCTTGCTTGATGTTTTTGAAGTTGTATTTTTAGAATTTGAAATAAGTGTTAAAATTCATCCTAATACTGATTCAGACCCCCTATCAGTATTATTGTGTGCTCTTGAATTGGTACCAGAGCACCTTTCTTCAGAAAAGAGCCTTACAAGCTTGAAGGTAGATCCTGAGAAGCACACAATGGCTAGTAATGATGGACATGTTTTTTCCACTAATAAGGAACATTTATTTGATAGAAAAAATTATGTTTTCTAGAGCATAAGGATGGATACGTACTTAAGTGCACTTGGATTTGACATCTAGCAATCAAGTGATTGATGGTTACACAACTCCGATAACTGCTCCAACTAATATTGTTGGTAAAAAGGCTAGTGAATGTAATGCTAAGGCCAAGAATGTCATTCTTTGTGGGTTTTTTGAATATGAATTCGTTAAAGTGATGCATTGTGCATCTACAAAAGAGATGTTGGATAAATTAAAAAATATTTATCAAGGAGATGAGAAAGTTAAGAAGGCAAAGCTTCAAACTTACAGAGCATAGTTTGAAAGCCTCAAAATGGAAGCAAAGGAAACTATTGCTCAATACCTACTTCATGTGAATGAGATATCAAATACTATTAAAAGCCTTGGTGAATATATTGATGAAACCAAAATTATTGAAAAAATTCTAAGGTCACTCCCCTTGCGATTTGATGGAAAGGTTTTGGCAATATAAAAGATGAAAGATCTTAGCAATCTAACTAAAGGTGTGTTGCATGGTATTTTAATTGCATATGAGATGAGAACCATCAATCAAACATCTAAAAAGGATTTTACATTCAATGTTACACGAAAATAAAAAATGCATAAACATGAATCAAGTGATAGTGGTTCATATGATGAAGAAGCTCACTTCATGAGAAGAATGAAGAAAGGATCAGGAAAGTGCAAAGGAAATCTACCCTTCAAGTGTTTTAGTTGTTGAAAGGTAGGACATTTTTCTTCCAAATGTCCTTATGCAAAGAAAGAGGGTAGGGAGAATGAAGAAAAACCAAAGTAATACAAAAAGGGCTTTCAAGAGATGAAGAAGAATTTTTGAAGATCTAAAAAGAGTCTTTATTTTAAAGATTACATTAGCTCATCAAAAGATAGTGATGGAGGTTCTTCTAGTGAAAGAGAAGAAATACTTTTCATGAGTATAGAAGAAAATGGAGATCAAAAGGAATATTTTGTAAATAAAACCAATGAATAAGATGAAGAAGTAGATATTGAAGAAGAGCTTTTCTTTGCCTATAATGAGATTGAAAAGCTTAAGAAGAAAAATTCTAAACTGAAGGTGCGGCTTTAAGAAGAAAAGGAATAATTAAATAAAATATCACAAGCTTTTGATGAAGTTAAAAATAAAATTATAGATCTAAGATTTAGATTGAAGAAGATAAGAAAGTTGAAGAAGTGAGAAATCACTTGAAAATAAACAAAAGAAAAATGTGAAAAATTAGAAGCTGAAATTGTTTCCTTGAGGAAGCAATTAGATAAAGTTATGGTACAAGCAAATATAAATTTAAAGGGTGAAAATTTGAGTTCTAACACTTTGAGTGAGATCATCAATGCAAAAAATCCTTTGATAAAAGTGGTCTTGGATTTTTAGAAGGTCAAAATTCTAAAGCACATAGAACGTTCACAAAATCAAATGAAGAAAAACAAACAAGCTATGTTGAAAGTCTTATAAAATGGTGGAAATGAGGTAAAAGACAACTAGAAGACAAGTACATATTATGGAGTTAGAAATGATGGCTTTAGAAAACCTCTTCCATATATACAAGCACAAACAACCAAGTTTAATAACTCCTTTTGTGGTTATTATTCTGTATGCAGTCAGTTTGGTCACAGGGCGATGGATTGCAAAGTACATGCAAGAAATAATTTCAGTCATAGAGGTAGGAATTATGGAGCATATCCTAGAAATGATCATACAGGGAATATGAACCAAAGTCAAGGTTTGATGAGTAGAAATTATTTTTCTCCTTTAATGAATTTCAATATTATGTGCTACAAGTGAAATAATTTTGGTCATACTGCATTTTTTTGTAGAAGTAATTTTGTAGAATTCCCTAGAAAAAATGAAAGGTTTTCTAGATTTATTGTTTGAAGCATTCAATACAAAATTAAAGGCAAGATTCAAATGGTTATAATTATTTTACTTAGAAAAATTCATTCATAACAAGAATTAAGAAGGAACAAAGTAGTGAATAAGTGATTTGGAGTGACTAAGGTGATTTGTGATGTGGTGCACAAAAACCCTAAACAAAAGAGTGAAGGAAAGGGTATTTGCAATCCTTGTTTCCCCTAGTTTCATAGAGAAATTTTTTTAAAGCAATTTGAATTCATTTTGCAATGGCTACACCAAGGGTTATTGAGGTTACTGAGAAGCCACAACCCAAATTCAAGAAATACCCTACTAAATCCATAGAAGACGACAAGTGTTAGGTGCTTTTTTGCATGTTCCATATGGGGTTTTGCCAACATATAAGGATTCACATTCATACAAAGATGGAGGAATATGATCACAATAATTTACAAGATGTATGGATGAAAGAACTTACTAGAGATAATTTTTCCCTAAAACCATAATATCAAAATGTAGTCATCAAGAAACTTGATGTATGGCAATGTTTTTCAAACTTTTGCTTTGATCATAAATGGGCCAGGATGGAACTAAGTAGAATTCATGATAAGTTTGTTTGGATTGACATGCCTGGAATGGTAACTAAAGACTTGTGATTAGAGAGGTTATAGGTCTGTAGTCCACTAGACCTATTCCAGTGCTAAAATCACTCAAGAATGAGGCTGTTATGGAACTCATAGGTGCAACTTATGATAAGAGAGATCTAGCTATAAATCCCATCATAAATATAGTTGTAAGGTATGCAGCAATGGTAAATGGTTATAAAATCTACTTGAACACACTCAAAGAAAACTCTATATCTTCCACCATAATCAATGTGGCATATGAAATGGTTAAAAAATGAATTGATTATGATCTTTGTGAACTAAATTAAGATAACAATTAATAGAGAACTAGATACAAACCAAGGAGAAGAAGTATGCATTTAATTATGGAACCTTGGTTGTGTGTTTACTCTTCTATTTCCTAAAGGAACTCCTTGAAACTAGAAGTGTGGTACATGGTTGAAAGGAAGGCTACTAGCTCATCAAATTGCAGACTTTATGAGAAGTTTTGGTGATGTGAAGGCACAATATGATTCCCTTGTTTCTTTCTTCGAAGTTTTCCAAAAAAAGATGCCTGAAAGAGATAAAATACCTAGGAAAATGGTAGAAAAGTATCAAAATGATATCACATTTCTAGTATCAACAGATGAGTGCATGATGGAAGTGGTAGAACTAAGGACAATATGGATCCTTACATTGGGATATGAGATCAATGAACAAGAAATTACTGGTTTGGATGATATTTTGTTGAAAAGCCCAAAAGACACCACTAAAGCAAGGTATGGCACTTGTGAAGAAGAATCTATGGAGGTGCATATGGAGAAAAGAAAACCACAGATAAAGAAGAAGGTTGAGAAGATGGTTGACAAGTTTGTAGAGGATATGAGCTTCATCAAGGAGCAAGTGGAGCAAGAAAGAGAAAAAGCTAAGGGAGAATCAAGTGCTACAGGAGGATCAGAAAGCATAAGAAGATTTGGTAGGACAGATACCTCCCCTCTTTCTATCTAAAAGTCCTCTAGGACTAAGCCCTCTACTAGTGAGAAGAATAAAACTATTGATAATCCTTAGGTGAAGGAGAAACCCTCTTCGATTGGGAAAACTACAAGGCCTGAAAAGAAAAAGACTACTACAACAACACCACCTACAAGTCATACAAAGAAGAGACCAAAGAAAAAATTAGTAAGAGAGAAGATTGTAAGTGCAAATGTAGAAGAAGAAGAAGAAGAAGAAGAAGTGGAGGAAGAAGGACCCCAGTTGGTCTAGAAGAGGAAAGAAGGTGCTTCACAGAGTGAAGTAGGTTCTAAAAGGTAGAAAGTGGATATAGTGGATACATCTGATGAAGAAGAAATTGAGAAAGAGAAGAAAGATTTTTTTATCCACATGCAAAGAAAGAAATGAGAAGCTATACCAAGAAAGGTTCTTTGGAAAAGAAGAGTAAAGAAGAAACAAAGAAGACACTGAAAGAAATGAAGAAGAAAAAACAAACACCTCTGATAAGAGCTTGCAGTCCCTTGAAGGTAGGTGCACTTGTTAATGGAATAATTCAACATGATGTGCTTGTAGAAACTACAACTTTCTATAATGAACTAGATGAGGTGGATAAGGAAACTATTGTTGAGGCGATCATTAAGTATATTATTGTTTCATAAGTTGATGTGAAAAATATTGAGAATAAAATTCCTATGGAGCTATGGAATGTCTTGGTAAAGAGAAGACAAGAAGTAATTGAAGAAGGAAAGATAAAAGAATATGCTTTAGAGAAGATTGGTACTCATATTTCTAAGGAAAATAGAGCCACAGGGTATGTGTAGGATCATGATGGGCCAAAAAGTGGCGATATGATGGGTATGTGTAGGGTATGTGGACGATTTTACCCAAAATTGATGAAACAAAAAGGGTTTTAAAGGAGATTCTCATCTCCACCAATATAAATTATATTTTAATTTAATAAATAATTATTATTCATTTCTATTTGAATTACGAAGTCCTTGATTGATAATACGTTGAAAAATATATAGCTTTCAAATGGTATCACATTTTTGAATCAAACATGCATGCATTCTATACTTAGCATAATATAGGATTAAAAAAAAAAAAAAATTCATGAAGTTTGACCAAGTTAATTGGTGGGACATTACGATTTTATATTTTAAAAAGTTGTAATAAAATTCATAATTAATTATTTATAGAAAAAATTACAAAAAATATGCATCACATGGGACATGAGTCTTCTACTTATATCTAAAATCTTATAAAAAAATATTATCATTTTATTGTGGTTAGGGTGGTCGATAGACACCTACTTCTTATTTTTTCCTAAAATTTAAGTGCTACTACATTTGAAATTTCAAATTTTCACCAAATAGATTTTTTTTTAAATAAACCTAGTAGTTTAGAAATTGCATTCAATTTTCTACAAATTATATTCTTACATATTTTTGAAATAATATAGATAACTTATTCAATTTTTTACATCAAGTCGCCTAACTCTAATTTTTTTGAATTTTTCGCCACTTAAGAGCCTATTTTTTCCACGATGATCCTGTACATACCCCATATTGTCTAAGTTATATAACACAAAATTTATAGTGAAGCAAAGGGTAAATACCTTTATGGGTAGAGATAAAGATGAGTTTGAAAGGATACATAAGGAGACGGTTGATAAAATATCAGACATTGCATAGAAATATGGAATGATTTCAAAGAACACTGTTTTAGAAGTAACTACAGGTCAAGAAGAATAGGATATTGATGTTCAACAAGAGCATGCAACAAATGAAGAATATACTTAGGAAAATTTTCTTTCAGATACAAAAGAATTGAGAAAAGAAGATTAAGTAGAGAAAAATGTTGGTGAAGATGCAACAAAGGGGGATACCTCTACTCCTCTCGCACTTGAAGAAAATGTTGAAAATACTTAAGGAAAACTAGAGATGCCTTTAGATAACACAGATCATCCTGCTGAGGAAGAGAACATAAGTAAGGATGGTGATGAAGAAAATGTTGATGCAAAGAAGGAAGATGAAACAAAAAATAATGAGAAGGGAGATGAAGAAAAGAATGAGGATGCATCTGAAGATGAAAAAGAAGAAGAAGAAAATCCAGTGAACTCTGGAAAGAATAAGGAAAAGGTATTGAAAGATAAAGCTATGGAGATTACAAAGACTTCTGGTGAATCCTTCAGCTCCTCTAGAGATTCCTTGAAGAATCTATTGAGTATACAACTTAATTTCTAGCTTGTGTCATCACAATTGCTACAATGACCAATGTAATAGGGAAATGTAGATCTTGATGAGATTTCCCCCCTCCACAAGCTTCAATTGGGAGATGTTTTCCATGCATCTGCACCAGGAAGGAGATCATAGAAACACTTCAAAAGAGTGGAGAGTTGATGGAAGAAGTAGTGAAGGTATTGAAAGAGGCCATACCTAGTGCAAACATTGACACGTTACTTTCTTGTATGGAAAATTTAAATCTATTAATTGATTCTTTTAAAGATTATGCCTTCGGTCTTAGAGGTGAAGTGGATAAATAAATTGAAAAGAAGATAAATGATAAAAAGATGTTGAAAATCACTAAGAAATGTTCTCTTGCACATAAAATGTTTTCAAAGATTCTGAAGGATGCACAAGTATGTGTGGATGAGGAAAAATATATTTTCCAATATAGTATGAAGTGGCCTAGAGCCACACATAGTATCAAGAAGGAAATGCCTCTGTTGGCTATGATCCGACACTTGACGTAGTTGGAGATACAAGAAATTTTATAGAGGATTTGCATAAGAAATTCTTTTAGCTACAGGCCCAAAAGGAGCATATCATTTTGCAATTTGGAGAGATAAGGTAGTTGGTGAATCCAAAATTTATACTTGTTTCAAGTGTCCTTTTGAGTGCTACCAAAGCTACAAAGATGAATCTTGTACCTAGCACTCCAAAAGAAGGAGAAGAGATATTAATGGAGTTAGAAACATAATGCAGATTGCTTGGGGTGACCAAGAAGACATGGGAAGAAGTTAAACAAGTGTGGTAGACCCATGTGCAGAAGCTACAAGAGTCAACCTCTTCCAGTTGACAACATTTCTTATTCTTTATGCATTTCCAATTTTCAGTTTCAAATTCTTTGTACATATGAGGAGTATATAGAGTAGTTTTTAGTATAATTTTTTGTTTTTTCTCTGGTACATTATTTAAAGAGGAAGTCATAATTTAATCTTTTATTTTGTACATATGCATAAATTTCTCAAGGGGATATCTGGTATATGTTAGAAAAGTAGTTGTATGTGCCCTTTTCCCTTGACACATCAAAGGGGGAGAATGTCTTGGAGAATATTTTGGAGAAGTTTTGGAATGTTTCCATGAATGACAAAGGGGGTGATTATTATAAGAATGAGAATTTTTTCATTGATGTTGTTGTTAGCAACATGAGCATGTAGGATAAGTGCAATGCATACTATTATGTGTTGCAGTGTTGTCATTGATGTCAACATTGTATCTTGGTGTGAAGAGTTTGGTGCATATCATTTTGGTTGGCTCTAACATCCCAAAACATGTTAGAAGGTTTGTACATTTATGTTTGCATAAGTCAATTTTGTAAGAAGGTTTGATCTGGTGAAGGCATCTATGATGAAAAATGACTAAGTATTTTTACCAATGTTTCTGGGTACAGAGCATCCAATTTTTGGGTCTACACTGGTCCACGAATTAACATTTCACTTTGCAGTTCTAGTATGTTTTTGTTGGTTGATAGAAGAATTTAATTATAGAATTCCATCTTGTTTTGGATTTTGGTTTGAAAGTTATGAATGACAGAAGTTTGGCCTGGGAATTACAACCATTTCTTGTATAATGCATGTGAGTAGGAGAGTCTGCACTTCTCTGTGGATAGGATTTTGATTTTATGGATTTAAGGAGATGTTGATAGATTTCAATAGAGTTTGAATTCCAGATGGCATAGAATTTTGAGGTACACATGTCTTAATATAGGTATACAGTTGAAGAAATTTTGTATTAGGTCTTTTGCAGTGCCAACCTAATAGGTGTGAAGATATGCGAAGGTTAAATAAGTATTATAGAGTTATGTGGGAGTGATTATAGGTCCATGTTGACCTATTTCAAATTTTTTTAAGGATTGAATTGTGGCATGAGGAGTGTGTTGAAGGATTTGAGCCGATAATTCATATATTGTATATTTTGTATGATACATCTAATTAGGCTAACCTAATTGATGTTATGCTTGAAGCGGATATATAAGCTAGATCCTTTTTCAGTGTTTTGAGAGATGTATGACATGTATGCAATTTGAATTGAGTGAATATTATCATAGAATTGAGAATTTAAGTTGTTAACGTTGAGTAGAATGTTAGAGTGATGTGAATACAGAGGAAAGAAGAGTGATTAGATTAGAATTAGATGAAGTGTGTAAATTTAGTTTATTGAGCTTCATTGGAATTGTAATTCATGCATATGACAAATGCAATTGTAACAGTTCAATCTAGGTAGTGACCAAAAATCTCTTCGATCTCTTTTTCTTTCAGTGGATAGTGGGTTCACTTTACAGTGAGTCCACCTATAGTGAGCACTTCTGTAAATATACTATAACCAATTATAATATATTGTGAGCTAATCCTCACTATCGTTTTTCCTATTTTGGGTTTTCCATGTAAAAATCCTAGTGTTCATGTGTTATGTGATGTTGTTGAATGTTTCATGCTTTATTTCATGTATTACAATTGAATCTGCTAAGTGAATTGGATGTTTAAATGTTTGAATGATTTAAAAGAATACTAATTCACCCCCCCTCTTAGTATTCTAGGTGTTCAACAAAAATATCCTCAACTACAAGAAAGAAGACTTCCTCTTATAACATGGAAGGCTTAAAAAGACAAAGATTCTCAATATTCAACAACAAATATATTTTCATGTGGTGACAAATCAAGATTAAAAACCTTCTCTCCTACATGTTCTTGAATGGGAAACGATCCATGAAATACAACACAAAGTATTTAGCTTCTAGCTTGACCTCAAAGTCTTTCCTTTCTTAATTTCAACCATAGTTTATCTCCCACCTTAAACTTGTGTTGAACACAATGTTGGTCATGGCATTTCCTGAACTTGTCTTAACTCTTTTCTTGTAGATGAAGATTTATTTGTTAGATTCTCTTAATGAATTTTTTATCCTATTGAACCTATTTTCTCCACCTTGATGTGATTTTTTTGAGATGGCATCTAGATACCTAGAGGTAAGTAGTCAAAGAAAATCTTGAATGGATAGTCCATATATACTCACTCTCCCAGCTTGTTTTTTACACACTAATGTATTCATGTTGTTTCATGCTTTTGATATCTTTTAATTCTATTTTACCTTTTGGAGCATTTGCATTTCTCTCATTAGATTCTAACTATATAATGTTATTTTGATATTAGATCATTTGTATTTGTATTTTTATAGTTTAGATATTTATTTCACTAGATTTTGGGTTATCGTCTATTTTGTAGATTCTAAAAAACCATTTGGACTTGTGATTTGTAGGTTACAATTTATAGGTTAAGGAAAATAATCATGTTTGAATAAAAAATTAGTGTGATACAATATAAATGTCTAGAACTTATAAATCCAAGTTAATGGGTTGTCCTAGGTTGCAACAAGCATGCAAAGAACATCACAATCTTATTGGTTAAATTTCAAAATTCATTCAACATATGATGTATAAAATCAAGATCTATGTATTTTTATAAACTTTATTATTCAAGCATGAAAGCGACCTAATTATGACAGTGTCATCAACCATCAAGGAGACTAGCCCAAAAATCTGTACATCATGTAATGGTTGATAAGTCCTTGTCATTTGATCCTATTTTTATACATATATTGTTGCATCTCTCTATTTTTATGGACTTGGTAAACTTAATACAGTATGAAATATCTATAAATATTTTAAGAATGGATAGATAATGTTTTTTGGTGTCATAACCAATATTGTGTTCAACACAAGTTTAAGGTGGGAGATAAATTGTGGTTGAAATTAAGAAAGAAAAGGTCCTTTGAGGTCAAGTTAGAAATCCAAATAATTTGTGTTATGTTTCATGGATCATTTCCCATTCAAGAACATGTAGGAGATAAGGTTTTTCATCTTGATTTACCACCTCACTTAAACATATATTTTTTGTTGAATATTGGGAATCTTTTTTTTAAGCCTTTCATGTTATAAGAGGAGGTCTTGTTGTTTGTAGTTGAGGATATTTCTCTAAATGTGTAAAAGGAATTGCAAAGTGAGGTGGTTCTTCAAAGAAATGAGAGGTGGACTTAAAGAGGGGTTCATGAACCTTATTGATTGGTTTAAAAGGACAACCTCCATGAAAGGAAAGTATTATCCAAAAGAGGATGCGGTGAAGAAATTTTCTTATTTAATAAGTCCTTGAGATTTTGGGGACAAATAAACTCCCTATTTGGGAAGGTTTGATCCCTAAAATGGGTAATTATTCTATGATCAATTGATTAGTTGTATGAACATTTCTAGTAAAAAGAGTCATTATATGACCTATCTTCATGGGTAGAACAATGATCGTCATTTTCAAAAATTTAAATGTTTTTATATAGGTTATTTAGCACATTAGGATGTTGTGGAGCATTTTATGGAAGTCAAAGGATAAGTGTGAAGGTAAAAGAAGGGAGTGATTCTTTATTACAAAAAATCCTTGGTTTCTGTATTTATGAAGAAAACATTTTACTATGGTGAAAATATAATTACGATGGTGAATTTATCTCAAGAAAAAACATATTTTATTCTGCCTCCCTACTGCAAGTTGTGTTTTCATTGTTGTCAAGATAGAGAGTCCAAATCTTCTCTCTTTTTTTTCTCCTAGTAATATTTTTAATGTGTTTATTAAAATAATAATAGTGTAGATTAAATGAACTTTATCTAGCAAAGTAATTTTCTTTTGCTCCTTTGAAGTTTGTATTATATTAGTTTCAAATAATTTGTCAAGTTTAGTTGTTATAGAGATGGTTGCATATGCTTGCATGAGGGTGTTAGTAATATATGCCTTTGTGTGTGTGTGTGATTAGTTTAGATTAGAATTTTCATTCTAAGAATTTTGTTTTAGAAGGATAATTCTCTAAGATTTCATCATTATATTCTAATTAGCTTTGTGATATCTATTAGAGAAGCAAGATAATAGTATATGAATTAATATCTTTTTTACCTATTTGACCAATATAACTAGTATTCACTTATGGAGCATCAATTTGAAACTTAATAAATATATTTGCAAGTCTCCCAAGCATTGGGAACCCAACAATCCTTTCTAGAGAGAACTTACTTTCTCCACACATTGGTGGGTTGAAAGGAAAATCAAGAGATACACCCACATGGGTGTAAGTTCATGCAATGCTTTAACAATACAAAATTTCCAAAGAGCACATTTTTTCCTCACACATTGGTGGGCTAAGAGGAAAATCAAGAGATACACCCACATGGACATAAGTTCATGTGATGTTCCAACCATACAAACACCTATCACAAGTTTTCTAATAGGTTCACATGTAAAAAGGTTGACTCTTTTAATAGAATTTACCTTCAAGAAGTGAAGCTTCTTGTTTTAAACTTAAAATGGCCTTAAAGGATAATATGGCCTTATAATTTGCAATTTACCACCTTGCATAAGGATAGTCATCATAACTCATGCATTTTGCTTTCCCCACATTTATGTTCTTCCATTATTTCTTTGGGAGATCTATTTAAACCATCATGTTGTGTGGATTATGCTTGGAATTGATGGCCACTTAACTAGCATTATTGATGTTGATGCGCCAAATAATCAGTGTTCCACGGGGTTTTGGGGAGGGGGAAGGGGTGATGGCAGGGGACATGTTTCGAGGACACGAACTCTAAGTTTGGGGGCGGCAGAGGGTAGCAGCAAGGGGGTGCAGGGTGTTGAAATACATATAGTACTTGAAAAAATAGTTATAAAAATATGTATAAGTATAAGAATTATACATCTTGGAGACAACTAGGAGTCCCCTAGACATCTTAAGGACATCCTAGCATCCTCAAAGTCCTAGCAGAATCTTGGAGACAATGACACTAGTGGTGGGATGGTGGCGTTGGTGATGGGCTAGTGGGGGGATGTCCCCCCCAAGTCCCCAGGTCTCCAAGATGTCCCCGTCTAGGAAACACGAGGTTTTTTGGGGAGAACGTGTCCCTGTGGAACACTACAAATAATGAGCCAAAAAGATGATATTATGGAGATAGCTATTGCACAACCTAGCACACCTTTCTAATTGACTGATCTATGATTACTTTCATTTTGTGGATTCAATTGAAGATAATGAGGGAGATCTATTGAAGAAATGGTTAATTAGTGAGTAAGAAGCTTGACTTTATTTTAATAATCATTGAATGTTGTCAAACCCAATTTTTTGATGGTGGCATGTCAAGGTGGATCCTTTATTTATGTGTTATAACCTTCATTCTTGCCTTGATAGGGTCCTTCAGTGGCTAGATCAGATCATGATTCATGGGAAGTACAGGTTCAACTCTTTGCATATAATGGAAATTTGTTTCTTGGTAAAAGGGAGAACTTGGGATTCATTGCTACTACCAATTTCAACCTATCTAAGAAGATAGTTTCATCATGGACGTTAGTGAGTACCTTTTGTAATATCACATAATGGAATATTTTGATCTTTCCCTGATCTAATTAATTCAACTTAATGAATTACACCAATTAATTTTACAAATTAGAAATGAAGTCGGGTCTAGATTTGACTGCAATTGTAAGATTGATGGCAAGCCACACAATTATGCATATGAAAGCTAATTACTCCTTATGCATATGAGTACATGCATATAACTTCTGGAATCTATCATTAATGAAACATAACTACTATAATGATATAAGAAAACTTATATAATTATCAACAATGTCAATACACAGCAGCCCACACCAACAGTAGATTCTTATTTCAATGAATGTTTGTTGATCGGCCATCTTATGTGATGATACAACACTGTAAGGAAGAATATCAGATTTGTAGAGGAATTGCCCTAGGTTGAGCAATGATTATGTTAGAAACCTCACTCCTTACAGAATGTAAAAATATGTAGATGATTTATCCTTATAGAACCAGACTTATTACCAAAATTTCAAAATGATTATTGTCGGTAGTTCTACACAATATCGACCCTTAAAGAGCAGCCGATGGGAATCTATATACAGATCAATCCTATATGAACAATCTGTGTGGTCGATTTTATGCGTGTTAAATATATAAAAACAAATGAATCAAACACACCAATAAGACATTATATCAAAAATAGAATATTTAAAATAATAAAGATTGCAAACTCAGTATCCTGTTATCGATGTCGTCCTATCGTCCTCTATCTCCAATATTTTCATTGATTCTAGCTGGCTCTCAGATTGTATGCTAGGCTCAATGAACAATCTTCCTAGAGAATGAGATTGGATATGAAATGCATGTAATGCTAAGATATGATTGCTCTAATGCTAAACATGATTGCTAAAATAAAATATTATGATGATGCTATGAATAATAAAACTATAATGATAATGTTAGAATGCTATAATGCTAGAATGCAATTAATCTCTAATTCATCTATTGTGTGTTGTAACCATTGCTTGGATTGACAGTGCTATTTATAGAGTTTTTCAAAAGTTTTGATTGGCTGATATGATCAACGATTGTGAAAATTCCTGGCAGATCGAATAGTTGAAGATGGATGAGAGTGAAGAAAAATATAAGAAAGCAGAAAGCAAGATTTGTTTTCTTTTCTGTAAAAGAGGTAAGATAAGATGAATTGTAAAAAATCATCTTTTGTGAGATTATGGAAAGATTTTAAAGAAGATAAATAATGAATTATTAAATTCAATTATTCATTTATGGGTGACATGGAGGTTTTTTTTCTTAAAATAGAATATTTACCCCAGATTTGAAGAATAATGAAAGATTTCATAATTAAATAAAATATTTAATTATGATTTTGAAAAGATATGGAAGATTTTTTTTATTCAAGGGAGTGGCGCTTTTGACTTGGAGCTATGAACGAATACAACCACTCAACAATATATGGAAGATATTCAATTAAATAAGATATTTAATTAAAATTTTAAGAAAATGGTATGTAAGTAAAATTAATTAAATGAATGTTAATAAATTAGAAGAAAGATTTGAAAATATTTAAATTTGATTAAATAAAGGAAACTTAAAATTAAATTCAAAAAGTGACCGAGTAATTAAAATAAATAAAGTGTATTTTATTTAATTAATCAAGTGGACATATGAATATGAAATAATTAAATAAAATTGATTTATTTAATTATGACAGAAGAATAAAATGAATGAACAATATAATTAAATTGATTAAATTTAATTATATGTAGAAGACTTTAGAGAAATTAGCTAAATAATAAATATTTAATTAAATGCCAAGATTAATCAGATATGACCAATTTTATACATATACATTTTTCCCCTCTTTGAAGTGATGTGTGAAATGCATTGCTTCAAAGAAAATATTCCTGCTTTCAAAATTTGTTGTGTTTGACTTTGCCCCTTTTTGAAAAATATGCCCCTGATTGGACTCTGATATGTTTCTGATTGAAAGATGTTGTTGATGTTAATGATGCCCCCTTGGGAGGTAAATCACTGATGAGGATATGAGTTTTGGATAATATTTGAAAAGGTTCATTTGATGAGGAAATTTTGATTTTGATGTAAAGTTAGTAATTTAGCTCTCGAAAAATGATGTATAGGGATGCCCCAATTTGAAATAAGGTCAAAGTGAGATAAAAGATAAAAAGAAAATAACATGCAAAAAAACCCACTTTTGGTTGACCTTTAAAAGGTAAAAAGGGAGAAAAGGACAAGTCATTTGCACTTTTTGACTTTTAGAAACTTGTTGCTCTGATAGTGACCTGGCGAGATGGAGATTTTGTACCACAGACATAGATTTGAGTGGGCCTGCCAATACCAGAGACCAACTGCGTATGGACCACCGGTGAGTAGATCCAACCACTTTTGCGTTGAAATTTTTTGTTTTGAAGCAAATTTTTTACATTTTTCTCGCAGATTTAGGCGTAAACAGTCCGTTTTGAGTGCATTTAGGAATGTTTTAGTGCTTTCGATAATTGTTTTAGTGCTTTCGATGTTTGTTTGAGCGCATATAGGATGATTTTTGCATGTTCGCTACAGAAACAAGTTTAGCGCATCCGATAGAAAGAGTAGCGCTTATAGGATGTCGTAGAAAAATTAGGGTTTTAGCGCATCTAGGAAAAACATTAGCGCATTTAGGGTTGTCGCGCATCCAGGGAATAGAGTGGCACTTTTGATTAGAGTTTTAGCGCTTTTAGGGAAATAGCGAATAGAGGAAATGATTGAGCGCTTCCAGGGCAAAGAACGGTGCATCTGAGTTTTAGCACATCCAAGATACAGAATAGAGCATATGCATTTTAGCGCATAGAGGCCGCAGATTAGCACATCTAGGAAAAAGAGACAGAATGTGTGATTTGATGAAAGTGATGAAAGAATGATGATGTATATTGCTTCCTTGGTCAATAGATAGAGAAATTGTCTTATCATCATGTTGATATGGATAGAAAATCTGATAAATAATTGATAACTTTGTTTCCAAAATAGAAATCAAAGAGTAGATAGTTGATAACTTTGTCTCCCTTGTACCAAAAAACAAAGAGTAGATGATTGATAGGACTTCTGATAAATTTTCTTTTGGCAAGAGAAAACAAATAGTAGATGATTGATTGAAAAAATATTTGTATTCGTGACTGAAATACAAATAGGATGATGTTTTGATTGTTGATAAATTTTCATTCTTGAAAAAGAAAACAAATAGTAATTGATGGTAGAGCGGATTGATGTGATATTCAGATAGATAGATTGTGCATTGATTGTATGATATGAATCACCTAGATAGAACACTTGATATGTGTCACTTGATATGAGTCTGATGAGTATGTGTCACTGATATGGGTCATAGATAGACATGAGTTAGATTGATTTTGCTTGATTGAGATTGAATCATTGATATGATGTTGATTAATTATCTTTGTAATAACTGAAAATAAGAGGTTTTCAAAAACCTCCAGATTAGGGAGCATCACTCGGCGGGGTGGGATAGGATACTCGAGCTAACACTAGATGATATAGCTTTGATAGGGGCATGTGGATTGAGACGTTGTTGTCCATGCCTCTGATTCAGGTCAACAGGGGACTATTGACCGCGTTAGCAGAGAGGTGGCATTCGGAGCACAACACCTTTCATTTGCTGATGGGTGAGGTGACTGTGACTCCTAAGGATGTTTACAGGATTTTGGGTATTCCAGTGGTTGGTGCCCTTGTGTTCTATGATCATAAGGAGCTAGGTGGTATAGATGCTCTAAGGAGAGTATATGGTGATGTGCAGATAGCAGGGTATTGGGTGCCATGGGTTGATTTAAGGGGATATCTAGCCTTGCCTACAATTTTGGGTGCATTAAATTTTGGAGGTCTCCTTTGTCCTGATCGCCATTCAAAGGGACTATCAGTGGGATGGGGGAGGATCCTGGAGCAGATGCTAGTACAACCATGGAGATATGCCTAGGGGAGTTGCATGTTGGTGCATTTGTACCATGACCTTCATCTAGTAGTTTACATAGGTTCGTCTAGTATATCATGTGGTGCGACACTGCTCCAGATCTGGGCATGGGAGCATATTGTCATGATGAGACCAGCCTGTCCCAAAGTGAGGCCACTAGGAAGACCCTATGTATATGCATATTTGATGTTCCTTGTCCATCCCAAGCTAGGCAAGTTGGATTACTGGAGATGGTTCCTTGATGATATGGATGTCATGATATGGCGGCCATACCTAGATTGTGAGCCCTGGGATACAAATCATTTAGAGATGTCATTCGTATGTATACCCCAATTTTTGATAAGGAGGACCCCATTCATCATTGAGAGGTTTTTGGCATTGTAGGTGCAAAAATAGTTTGGATTCACATAGGGTATGCCTCAAGGTGTT